>VYZU01069860.1:28449-51865 GCA_013401355.1 Ceyx cyanopectus | reverse complement strand
AACAACTTGCTCAGTGGTTTGCAATCATGATATTGGATTATTATTATTATTATTATTATTATTATTATTATTATTATTATTATTATTATTATTATATTTCAGTGTAGCTAAGGACGCAAATAAGTCCAGAACAGGAGCAGAGGTTGGTGTTCTCAGTAAGGACAACCTGGCTTTCATGGAGAAAATGGGTTAAGATGGAATCAGACAACTGGAAGAAGCTGTAGAAAAACCATTTTCACCATCCTGGGCTTAATGAAAAATTCCCAAACAAAGAAATTCCCAGAGACAGGTGAGGAGGATGAACAGGATTTGCTTTGCTGGTAGCTCCTCCATGGGGAAATCTCCAGGCAAAGCTGTTTATCTGGGAGATAGCCACCTGGACATGGATGAGGAGAGATGTTCTGCTGCAGATGCTTTGACATAAACCAAGTGCCTCTTCCCAAACTATCTGGGCTGTTGATCCAAATGGTCCTTAAGCATTTTGGATTGGTGCTGCCCTGTCTTGGTACTGGTCATGGACTGGTGCTGCCCTAACTTGATACTTGTGTTCTATAATCTTTCCTGGAGGAACTGAGTTCTTGCAGAGAGATGTGAGCCCTCAGCTACCCCCAGGATGCCACAGCACTGCCCTGCCTCGCAGAGCAAGTGCTTGCATTCAAGACAAACACATTTACAGTCAAGAAACAGAATTACCACCCTGGAAAAACAACCCTATGACCCCCCACGTACGAAAAAACCCACCAACCAAAGCACTGAGGATGAACTCCAGCTTGCTGCACAAAGCTGGGTGTGCATGCCAGTGCCACGCAGAGGAGAGGAAGCCCTGGAACTTCCAACTCCTCCTGCAGCTCTGCATCTACTCTGAGTCACTGCTCTGAGTCACCCTGCCAGTGCTGCCTGTGCTGGCCTTCAGATGGAGCAGCTCTGGCAGCAGCAGAAGCAGGTTGGGTTATAAATTACCTGCTGCAGAGAACAGTCGTGCTGAGATTTTTGGGGAGGTTTTGGGCTGGTTTGTTGGTTTTTTTTCCAAGCCTGGCTGAACCAGGAGGCTCTACTGAGCGTGGTGATCATGCTTAGGATTTTCAGAAGGTAAGCTAATGCCTGTTATTTCCTAGAGAAAGGGATGAAAGGCAATTTAGAGCTTCTGAAGGCTGAGTCTCTTTGCTGCTGCTGCTGCTGCTCGCTCCCGGAGGATGCTGATCTTTGGAGCTGCCTTCCTGCAAAGCTTTGTCTGGGCTCTTTGCTGGGCCATATGGAGCATCAGCTGGATGAGGGGCAAGTGCACATCCCAGGGAGCAAAATCACCTCTGAGGCAGTGAGGTTATGTAAGGCACGGCAGCCATGTTAAGGACAGGAGACCTCTTTCGAAGAAAACAGTGCTGCTGGATGGCAGGGGAAGGGAAACAACCACTCAGTGGTTGCTCCAGGGAGAGTGCTGCTGCTCTCTGCCTCTTGCTTAAACCTCCGTTTACTGCCTCCTGGATTTCTGTGTCAATAGAATTAAGCAGCAGTGGCACTAGAAATGGGAAAAAATGCTGGTTTGCCTTTGGAATCAGCCTGGCTTTGGCTTCAGCCTTGGGGCCGGGGGTGTGCACGCTGTGAGCATCGTGTGGCTGGCAAGGGTCTCTTCAGATACTCCCAGGGACAGTTCCAGATCCTGGGCTGGTTTTCATTTTGTGCTACTAAAAACCCAATGTATGGATGGGCTGTTGATGTGCAGAAAGTTCTGTGTAGCAGCTTTGTTTTGCTGCTGATTTATTTTTTTATTTTACTCATTTTTCATTATTCGTAGAATCCACTATCAATCCTTTGCTGTACTCCCCACGTGAGATTTTTGAAGTTAAGAGGCTCTGGTTTTGAAGTGCAATAATTATCTTTATTATTATTTCTTCTTTTCCTTTTTCTTTTTTCCTCATTTATTTTGCATTTGCAAGGCAGTATCCTTTTAAAGTGCATCTGACAGCTGCTCTTAGCAACAAGGGAGCCTGGTCACTTCTGTGGCTTGTTTACAGAAGGAGAAAATCAGGGTATTTTCAAAATCTGATCATTTACCAGCTCACTTTCAGCTGCTGGAAACTGCCACTCGTTTCCTTGTAGAATTTGCATTAAAATGACTCCTGTCATCTGTCAAAGAAATGTAATGTTGGAGTAAGGTCGTTTAAAAATAGCAGTGTGCTTTAGGGTCTTACTGTGTTTGCTACTTCACAGCATTTGCTGGTGCACAGTGTTTTCCTTGCTATAAATTAACTAGCTTTGGTGTTAATTCTTAATTAAATAAAGATTAAAATCTTAATAAAATAGAAAGGGAGTTTGCTTAGTACATTAGTAGTATCTTTACACTCCTTGTGACATCCAGCTTAGAAAACTATGGCGTGAGAGAAGCTTTTAGAACAATGTCACTCATAGATGTCTATCTCCCAGAGCAAAATTGTTGTGACTAATTTAAATGATTTATGTCTTAGATGTTTATCATGTTACAGCAGTAAAGATGCCAGCTGGTTTAAACAGTGTTTAAACAGAATAGGTTTTAGAACTGCTCACTAAACAAAGTTCTGGCACGTGGCAGTTTGTCCTTCTCCCCCCCAAAAATCCAAACAAGTTAAATTAAAACAGCCTTGAATATTTAACACTGTTTTTTTTTTCCACTGATTTGTACCTGAAATACTGTTTTCTGAGAGTGGGGGCAAGCACAACTCTGGCTTTTGTGTTTGCTTTTAGAGTGCCAGTTCTGTATTGGCAAACCAGAACAAAAGAATTTCTACTAATAAAACTCAATTACCTGCAATTGAGTTCACATAATTTCTGTATTAGTGCCTTGTGGGCACAGTTAAAGAACTGACAGCTCACTGTTTGAAAAGAAATGGAAAGAACCTGCTTAACATCTAATAAAACCCAGGATAACAACCCTGGAGGCAACCTCTCCATCCTCCTGGTCCATAAACTCTTTGTGCAAGTGCTGACCCCCGAGAGAACTGCCTCTGATCAGCTCATCCCAGTCTGCAACTGGGATGCCAGTAAGTGGAAAAGAACATCAACTGGAAAGAGAACAAAAATCCCAGCCTCACAAACTAGCTGGACAGTTTTGCTTCTTGAGAGCTGGAAACCTCCTGGGAGCAGCTACAGCAATTAGACTGCTGTTGATTGGGATGCTGGCTGAATAATTACATGCCTTCCTTTGGATATATTAACAAGTCAAAACGAAAATGTAAATACCCCAAGTAGGAGAGGGTTGTGCAGGGAAAGGGAATGTGACTTTGTGTTGTGAAATCAGCTGGGTTTGATCCTTCTCTGCAGGGCCTCAGTAGTGGAGGAGCACAGGCCTTGTCGTAGCCTCTGCTCTAGGCCTCCTCAAAGTTACTTTTGTGGCTTGAAATCTGTTTTGCATCAGGTTTTAAAGGCAACAAATGGCAGAAGGTGTTGGGACTGTTTCACTTTGGGACTTTACTGTGTGGAAATCCAGTCTTGTTATTGAAACCCATGAGTTGTCTTTATTTAATATGAGTGATTTTTTAGTCGTGTCACAGTTTTACCTCATGATCGACCCAAACTGGAGCAGATGCTGATTTTTACACAGAGCAGGAGATGATCCAAGGAAAGAACAAGGACTTTTTATTTTTAACTTTTTTTTTTTTTTCCCCACAAGGTACCATTACCATATTTTGATGGTGATTTGCTATTTACCAATATGCTTTCTAAAAGAGGACTCCAGATCTAAATGTGGAAAAGAGGGAGGGAAATGTTTAAGTTGGGAGGTTTTTTACAAGTTTCTTTGTGGTTAGAAATAAGCCCCTGGAAACTGAGGTTCCACTGGAGTAAAATCCTTGGTGTGGATGGTATGAGTAACACTGTTTGCAGTACTGAACCATCTTGTTTGTTGGGGAACTCATCATTGTGTAACTTTTAGGAATGACAACTTTTACATCGGTTATTTTGTGGGTTTTTTTTTTTGTTTTGGTGGGTTTTCTTAATATGTATGTGTACTCTCCTTGTACTGCCTGAAATATCTTACATTTTAACTTTTTTATTATTTCGACAATTACAATTTACACAGAAAAAGCCACTGTCTCAATTTTTACTCCTCAAAACCTTTGCCTATTCTTGAGCACCTGCTAGTTTAAGTAAAGAGGGAAGGGTGTAGCCTATATATCTATTTATATATTTATATTTTTATATATATATCTCCACATATATAGAGGTGATGGTCCTCCTGTTGGCCCTCAGGATCTGAGCTTCTTCATGACTACAGTCCCCCTGGGCTGCTCTGGAGTCAGAGCCAGTGTCAGGCTGAGAATGGTTCATTTTGCTCTGCTTAAATGAGATTATGACCTGGATTCTGACGACAGACGTGTTCTTTCTGTGCTGAATTCTCCTTCTCTTGTATAGGGACCCAGAAATCTGGGATTAGCTCTGTTTTCCATCTCAGTTTGATTATCTTTTAAAGCAGCAGAGCACCTCGGAGTGCTGTCCAAGCAGTATTGGCTTGGGTGGGTTTTGTGGCTCCCACCACTGGATTGCCATTCTGTGTTCAGGTGAAAGATCATTTTTAGAAGCTGGGGGGAGGTTCATGAGCCTTCAGATTTGCTTTTGAGATATTTGCTAGTGCCAGATGGCAGAGCTGCAACGGGAGTAATGGGGCACATCCCTTGCTGCAGGTTACTTGGGCAGCAAATCTGATTTAAAAAAAAAAAAAGAAAAATAAGAAATGACAGCACTGCAATATTCCAGATTGCACTAAAAAAACAGCCAAAAAATCAGGTTTTGTGTGTGTGGTAGGTAAGTGTGTTTGAAGCCCCAGATTCCTGAAGTACAAGCTGCTAGAAAAGATTTCTTCTGCCTTATTTCAGAAACAGACACTAATGGTCTTACATGAAAACAAAATATTCTTTCTATTTCTTCCCTGACATCAGTGTTATTTCTGTTGGAAAAACTGGGAGGGCTTCTCCAGAGGATATTTGGACCAACATGGTAAAATGTTGATTCTTTTAATGCAGAAGGACATGAAAAAAACCAAGACCATAGTGCCAGTGTCTCCTGTTGTAAAGCCTGCAAGAAAAGCTCTTTGAGATCTCCATGTTAGTATGGAAGATTTGTATTAAAAGGATGATATCCTGAATATTACTCTCACTAAATATTAATATTGTGGCTGTGGATACATGGCAGAAAACCCTCATGCAGCTGAGCAGGTTGGAATGAGGGTTTTCTGCTGTAAACTCTCAACTTAGTGCCTGGGAAAAGTTCATTCAGCTGCCCTCGTGCTCCTGAGCTAAGTGGGTGACTTTCAATTGTCTCTTGGTAAACAGGAGGTAGTGACTAATAGGAAGAATGTGGCCTTTGTGGTTTTGCCTCCATAAGGAGGATTTCTCATTAGCTTTGTATACTTCTTGGTGAGAACATGATATTAAACCCACTAATGCTTCACCAGAAAAGCTGCAGGACAGGGACTGCTCCTTTGCTGCTGCCCGTGCAGTGAGGCAGGCTGGCAAACTGGAGCAGAAATGGGCTGTGGAAAGAGAGACTGCTGAGGAATTGGAGGGGAATCTGCTGGGCTGGCCTCCTCTGAAATCTGCAGTGCAGCTGGGGAATAGAGGGGAACTGGGACATGTTTGATTTCCAGTTTCTCAGTGGGATCTGAAAGTAAATTGGAAGTTGTTGAAGGATTTTGCCACGCAGTGGGTCACTCTAGAGTAGTCAGTATTCTTCTGCAAAGCCCTTTGTGTTTTTCCCCAAGCTCTTAGTCCATTCTTCACCATCTTCATTCAGTTCCTCTCCAGATGTCCCAGGTCAGTGATATTCTGGTCATCCCAGTCTCTTCACATCTTCTTCCTTAGAATTCAGAGAAAGACTCAAGTGGTTCCTTCCCCTCCTCTTATCTTGACCTAGACCTTACCTAAAAATGGTTAATAAAATGCTTACCCTAAACACACTGCCCATCTGTTATCATGACTTCTATATAATAGACAGTTAATCTAGTTATAACCATTATCAACTCAGCTGGGCTGGGTTTGAAACCAGCCATGGGCAGGGCTCTAGGAGAGACAATAAAAACATTCACATGGTCTTAAAATAGGATTCTACAGCACCTGCATTCTGTTAATCATCCATTATTCAATAATGTCCTATTCTTCTCTAACTTCTCCCTTAGCTGATCACCTTAAGGGACTATTTTCCTTTACAGAGTGTTTCTGTTTAGAATTTATAACCTGTTGTGAGCAGACATTCCTACTGTCACCTCATTTGCTTTTTCCCAGCAGAGGTTTTGCTTGTTAGTGGAAATTAAACCTGGGATTCAAGGAAAGAATGGCTTCACAGTAAACATGTGTCTGAAAGCAAAAATCAGTGACAGAGCCTGGGTTTCCCTGCTCTGTGCTGCACATTCAGGGCTGGAAGTGCCTAAAACTTCCAGTTTGCAGCTCTCAAAGTGGCCTTTGGGGCTCTTCATGATGAGATCAGTGCCATGGATTATCCTAGAAGGAAAACCCATCTTCACATCAGTGACACCTCAGGGGTTTGTTTCAACCTGAATGCCCCCAGGAAATGGCAATGTGCTGACACTGCATGAAGTTTATTTTACTAGTTTAATTGGATGTTTACTAGTTGGATGTTTAGTTCTACAACGAACCATCATTTATCCTGAAATCCCTTCTGGGGTAAAAAAAAAAAAAAAGAGCATTTGGTAGCTAGGACACTGATAATATCCCACTTTATATATGAAGGGTCTGAATGACTTCTCCAGTCTGTCAGCAAGGGCTGAGCTGCTGTCACCACTCAACTGCAGAACAATTCCTGTTGAGTTTTAATGAAACAAAACCATGCTGTGGTCTTGGAAGCTTTTTTTCCTTTCATGATAATCCTTAATTTCATTATAATTTCTTAATGCAGGAAGCCAGAGGCAGAAGATGCCAAGCTGAGGCTTTGGTGGGTGAACGTTGCAGAGTAGGGTTCATGCTTGGACTGGATGATCCCAAGGGGCTTTTCCAACCTGAATGATTCTGTGATTGAATGAAAATTGTCATTACATGTCCTGAAGGTGAATGATGCTCCAGAATATCACAGGGTTTTAATGTAGCAGGTCCATTCTTTTATTAATACATTGAATTTATTATTAATTTATTTATAAACTTAACAAAATAAAACTTATTTAAAATAGGGATTAATAGGCTGATTAATTGCAGCCTAATTCTGCATCACAAACCTGAACACTGTTGGTTTTTTATAGAAATCTTGCCAGATTTGAATGTTTTAAGCAGTAAAACTGCTCACACTGATCAGTGTATTTTGCTGTGAGTTGGACTTTTAACTTCCTTAGAACTGTGTGTATTTATTTATTTGCCTCATCTCTATATTTCACTAGACAGGCATCTTCACAGGGAAAACTTTTGCCTTCCCACAGATTTCTGGGACCATGGCTGAAGGTTTCTAATGTGTTGTTGCAAAATGGCAGGTATTTCAGGTTAAAAATCATACTTGTTTTTGTCCTGGAGAGTGCCCCAAGTTGAAAAGCTTTTGTTTTTTTGTTGATGCTCTTTCATCCTGACAGGATTCTCATTTCATTAGGAAAAAAAAAAAAGAAAAAACAATATATTGGGGATGGTTGTGTCCACTAGGAACTTCAGTAGTACAAACCTGTTTATTTGGATCTGTTCAGTCAGAAACAATTGGTCTTTTTTTGTGTCTTTCAGGTTTTATTAACAAAGAACTGGATGCGCAATCTGAATTTTGCCTGTGACAGAGCAAGGTGAGAGAACTGGAGTGATTGCTGCTGTGCTGGGTGGTGATCTGTGGGCACTTGAAGGCAAAGGTTCAAAAACTACATAAAAGGAACATCAGAAATAATGAAGCAGGATGAAGCAGAAAACAAATGAGTCTGGGACTAGGAAGCAGAATGGATTAAGGTAGCATTGGGTTGATGATTGGACTAGATGATCATCCAGGTCTGATCCAATCCAGACACTCCTATGATTCTGGGATTCCAAGAAGGTGAAAGGTGATGTTCATGGGCACAGGTGATGCTCCAGGTCGTGTGGGTAACCCTGTGCAGTCTGATTTTTTAAGAGTCTTTTTATTGCTGATGCTATTAAATTAATAAATATATACATATATTTAAGGCAATGGAAAAGTTGATCTAGGTAACTTCAGGCTTCTTACTGTGACCTTAGAAAATGTTTTGAAGGAATGAATAATTAAAGATATGGGAGTTTAGTGGAAAGGGAGTGAAACACTCTGTTTTGCCAAGGTAGGTTGTGTCAGGCTGACCCAGTATCTCTTTTTAATAAGTAGAGTTTCTGGAAAAAGAAAAAAAAAAGTGCTAGATCTGGTCTCTCTGGATTCTCCTGAACCATTTAACCTGGTGCTGCAGCAAAATTACTCTTCAAGGTGGAGGAAGATGAGGTTAGTGTGAGAACTGGCACAAAGTGGGGCAAAAGGAGGTAGATACATGACATTAATTATTCTTTGGGAGTTGACTTTGGTTTTCTTGAGGGCTTCTTGTTGTCATGTTGGGTTGGTTTTGTTGTTGAATGGAGAGCAGGTTGCTGACACTTGCTGCTGGGAGGAGGTTGTGCATTTCCAGTGCACTGTTTTACATGGAATAACTGTCCAATTAATTGGACAATTAGGTAATACTAAGGGGATGGAATTCAGCACTGAAAGGAATTTAACCTTGGTGTCAAAATTAGCAGTCTGAGCTCTTATATAATCAGTGGAAAAGAGGCAGATTTTTAATTAGGCCCCCAAGTGCTGCCTTCCTCTCCTCACTTCTGAGACAGCCCAGGCACCTGACTGGTGTCTCTGCTCAAACTGGGTGGTGCTGCAGCCTCAGCAACAACTTCTCCTGTGAACAGGGAGTTCAGCAGTGGGAGACACTGAAGGAGGAAGGTCTGCAGGAGGGTAAGTGGGTTCAGGTTTGGCTCTGCTCTGTTTTGACACCAAGGTGTGATGGGTGGCAGCTGGAGAGGTATTTATATATTGAATTTTTAGGGCTGGACAAAGGCATCTTGAGCTCAGCCTGTGACAAAAGCAGCTTAGAAGCAGATTGCTGGGTGGCAAGCTGATGAGCAGTGAGAGAAAGGCTTGCTCTGAAGTGAAAACTCTAGTTGGAAGATCCCTGATGTGGCTGCAGTGACAAGTGATGGGCAGAGCACTTCCCATCAGTGCCAGCCCTTGCCCCAGATAATCCTTAGCTTGATGAATGCTCCCATTTGTGGCTGTATGCTGGGGAACAGCTGCCCTTGCCTACAAACTGGTTTGTCCCAACACCAGGCTCAAAAAGGAGCTGAATACTTGGAGCAAGGGTGAGTAGTATCATTTCTGCTCTGTTGCAAATCCTGAGTTGCTCTCAAGTAGCTTTGAGAAGTTGGTAGAAGCAGTGGGGATGGATTCCAGCTGCACCAGGGGAGGGAATGTTATTATTATTATTAAAATTAGGGAATTTTTTTCACCCAAAGAGTATCCAGAGGCTGGCACAGGCTGCCCAGGGAGGGGGTTGAGTCCCCAGCCCTGGGTGTGTTTCAGGGTGGTTTGGATGTGGTTTGAGGGCCATGGTTTAGGGGTGAACTTTGCAGAGCAGGGTTCATGCTTGGACTGGATGATCCCAAGGGGATTTTCCACCCTGAATGATTTATGATTCTTTGAGTCTATGATTCTGGGATGGATTCTCTGATCAAGTCTTTCCTGAATAGAATTCTCTGTAAATTATCTGTACCAAGAGGAAAATGCCATAGCAAGAAACCTATTTAATGTACTTCTGGCAACATTATGTTCAGTTCTGTAGTTATTTGTTTCTTAAGAAGTGCTTAGCCTGTGTTTCTGAGGTTTTTAAGTGCCTAGAAGAATATCAGGAGAGAATAGTACAGCTTCTCTCTTTTTTTTTTTTCCCCTGCTTCCTAATTAATCATTGCACAGTGGTACTAAGCCCTTATTGTTCTGTGGTAAAAACAATTGTGTGGTGATCTCACAGTCCTCCCTTGGAAAATTGCCACAGCAGAGAAAAAAAAAACCCTGTTTATGGAGTGAATTGTCAATAGCTGGGCAGGAGGGATGTTCTGTTGGAAAGCCAGTGCTGTGAATTACAGAGTGAAGGACTGGGAAGAGTGAAAATGTGGGAGTGCTTTTTTCAGCTGCATTGTTTATATTACTCATGGTCAATTTCCTTACGATTGGTATCTGCCATAGTTTAGGTCTGGTGTGGTTTTGTTTTTTTTTTCCCCCTGTATTCTGGGTTTTATTTAGCACAGAGTCATGTTTCTGGCCTGCAAAGTGAATTTAATTTGAAAATCTGGCTTAGCCTCTTCCTCACAGCACTTGGAGCATCTGAGGCCTGCCTGGCTCTCAGCTACAAGGTTGCACAGAAAAAATGGAAGAGGTTTCTAGAGGAGAAAAGATGGTCAGGCCTGAGGGATTTCTGCCTCTCAAGCTGTAGGAGAAAAGCATCTCACAGTCCTACTGGGGAAGAAAAAGAAGTAAAGTTTTGCTAGCAAACATTTTCTTTCCATCCCAGTTCCTTTTGGCTGGGGGTGGGGTAGATGAAATAAGTGCAAATGAACAGATAAACAAGAAGAAAGATCAGGTTTGGAAGATTTCCCTGCTGTGCACAAGAACTCTCATAGATCTTTATTAAACTTGGGATACTGGAATGCAGATTTAATCCCATTTACTGTTTAAAAGTCAGAAAGAATTATCTTGGGAAGGTTTATCCCTCTCTCCTCAAGTCTGTTTTCTGTTTTGCTTCACTTCAGTGAAGTGAATCCCAGCCAAAGAGTGTCCACCTCATTTAACCTGGGTGGTGTTCACTCAAGGCAAACCCTGTCCTCGTGGTTTGCACACACAGGTTCTTAAATAGCAATAAAAAAATGGATTTTTAATCAATTAATTAATGTTTAATAGGATCCCCGTGACCTGCATCTCTGCACGCAGCACAAGAAGGTTGTTCCAACTTATTTAGAGCTTTCTAAATATTCTTAATATTTAAATATTTAGAAAGATAATATTTTTTATGGTCTGTTTTCTGTTTGGATAGATTACATGCTATAAAAAATAGAAAACTACAACATGCCAAGGTATTTTTGGTTGGTTGGAGGCAACCGTGACAGAGAGAATATTAATTTCTTCAAATGTGTTTATGCTGATTTGGCTTTGAAACAAAAATATCTCCACATGGGGATATTTATGTTCAAGATTGTTCTGTCATTTCCAAATTAAAAACAACCAAAAAAAGAAAAGGAGCTTCTGCTGGATTTTAACCCCAGAAGAACACAAAGTCTAAAAGAAATATATTGTGCCTCAGGCCCTTAGGAGTTTCATCTCCCTGAAAGCATTTGACAAACAGAATGTCTAAAAATGTACTTTATTGTTGACTTTTTGTCCATGTTAACATGAGGGGGAGGGAAAAAAAGAAGTAATAAAGTGCTGCTCAGCTGATAACACCAAGATATTTTTAGTGGAGCCATCTTGGATACTGGTTTTTTCCTCCATTTTGTCTGGGGAGCTTCAGTCCATAAACTTTGAAGATCTTCACCTTGAAAATGTTAATTTTTTTTTTGGTTTTGATATTCATCTGGCACTCTAGGATGACTAGGATCAAACTCTAGGATTTTACTCTGAAGAAAATCAATAACCTTTAGGACAGGAATACAGTTAATTCTTTCTTACAGAAACAAACTGGCAATGTTAGGGAAGAAGACTAGGAAAAAGTGAGTTGAAAGTGTGACTAACTAGTGATTGGAGTAGCATGGTAATAATCTGTAATAAAAATAAAGATGCCAAACAAACTCAATTTTGTTTGATTCAGTGCCATGTTCTGCAGCAAAAGCCTTTTTTTTTTCATGTTATCTTCCTTGTGTCCACTGTTACTGGGAGTTTCTTTCTAATTACAGGTAGATAGATATATATATTTATATAAATTAGTTTGGTTCTCTGGAATTTTCAGAACTAAAAAAAAATATTTTAGCAGAAAATTATGAGTATTTTCACATGCCAGTCTACAACAATTTAAGCTTGGCATAGAATTGCAGTTATTTGCTCAATAGAAGTGATTCTCTTGTTTTCACTGGTAGTGAAAGAAAAAAATATTGCTGCTTTTGTTTGTTATTGTCCTATAATTTATAGGCTGTATAAATAGGAACTAAGTAAACAGAGGAGTCTGAGTTTTGGAGTATTTATGTTCTCTTGAACAATAAGGTAGGAGATAAAAATACTCTGCATTACTGTGCAGGGGCTTCACTTACAGTTTAGGTTTAGTTTCTTTGTTCAGAAAGATTACTTAATTTTTATTTTTATTTGGATAAATAAGTTATTATTAGACTTTCCAGAACTGGAAGATGCCCAGAAAGGCTTTAGCTCACACATTCCAAGTACTGCTAAATTGAGACCAAACATGGAGAAATTGAGAATGTCAGGTGAATGATTTGTGCTGTTCTGAGCAGATGGGAAAAAAATAAAATAATAATATATTAAAAAAATCATCACTGATTCTTATATAGGTTTAGGTTGGTGGTTTTAAACTGTCCATGAACTATGCAGATGAGTTGGTGGGAAGTGACTGAGGAAAGCAGCCTGCAATCAGCTTGGAATGAGGTTGTGCCAATGGGTTCTTCCCCTGGAAACTGCTCAGGGAGTTTCAGATCAGAAAGGACTGAGAGCTCCTGATGTAAGTTTCATCATGTCCAATTTTGTCACAGCTCTGTCTTGTTTCACTCTAAACAGTGAAAAAGTTGAATGACATTGGCTGTTTGAAGATAGTCACTTGATGAAGAGATCTGCATGACCTTAAAAAGCTGGAAACAGTGAAATTAGTGCTCCCAACTGTTCAAAAATCTCTTTTAAAACACCAGATGACAACAGCATCTGCTGGTACCAGTAAACCCTGAGGAATGGCCCTAAATCTGCCTCTGTGCTGCTACACTTCACAGATATTTATTTTTTTGCAAAGATGACACACACCTTGGCACGAAGCTGTTATGAAGTATTTACAGTCTAACCCAGGAACCATTACTTCTTCTGGTCTGGTAATTACAGGAAAAAGCAAGAATGCTTCTGTGCAGGGGAGAGTCAATAAATAACAGTTTCAAGCCATTGAGCAGGCAAATCTGCTGCCTCTTTATCCTGCTGCTGTAGTCACTCTTCCCCTGCTCCTCTGGGGGGTTTCTTTCTGCTGGTGGGGGTGTGAAGGTTTATATATCTATATATAGATATTCTGTATGTAAAGGAGAAGTGCAGATGCTGACAGGAGGAATATAATCATGCTGATAATTTATTCTCATTCACTCTAGGAACCACTTGGTGAACTCCTCATGTGGAGGTGGAACCTTTTGTGCTCCAGTTTATCCTCATTGCTCCTTGCTGGGCACTGCAGAGCAGAGCCTGGCCCCTTCCATTGGACACCCACCCCTCAGATCTTTACAGACATTCATCAGATCCCCTCTCAGGCTGCTCCAGACTAAACAGCCCCAGTTCCCTCAGCCTTTCTTCACAGAGATGCTCCAGTCCCTTCATCATCCTCACAGCCTCCACTGGACTCTTTCCAGCAGATAGCCAGTAGGTATCTGTGCCAGAGGAGCCAGGCAGGTAGCTGTGGGCAGGAGCATCATCTCTGCAGCCTTGCCTTGGAGGTTTGCCTGCTGAGGTGGGCAGCAGGCTGATGAATTTCTGCTGGGGTGCAGTGGGAGGCACCAGGAGTTAGCAGAAGTTGTTGCTTGACTTCAGCAAGCAAAAACTGAGAGTCAGATGCATCAGTCATGAGAGTGAGTTAGTCATGGGCTTCAAGAAAGGAAAGTGATTTGGGATCCATCCTTCCCCTTTTCAGGCTTTTCTGTGTCCCTGCAAAATTTGCTTTGAAAAAATCCAAGTGAGATAAACTTGGCCAGTAGTAACACACTTAGTGCTTGGAGAACTGACAGTGCCCTGACATTTCACTTCATATTTGTGAGCACTTGAGTGTTGGGAGGAACCTCTTGATCCTGCATGGCATTTATAGCTTTTTTTGGGGGTCTTTGGGATCATCCTGCCTGCAGTTGTTATTCTTCCAAGTAAACCTTTGAGGCCCCACTAAACTGTGTCAGATTGAGCACTGCTAGTTTCAGTGCATCTATCTCTTCTGTGGCCCTCCTCTCTCATTGCCTGTCTGCTGGAGGATATTTTCTTGCCATCCAGCTGTAATCAGCAGCAATATGAATTCTTTACCAAATGTGAAGGTGTGTCTGGTTTGTCTCCAGTTCAGAAATGCTGTTATTTTCATTTTCTTCTGGCTTTCTTGCCCTACTCCACCCTTTCCTGTGGCAAGAGGGAGTTAAGCTCTTGGTTGTTTTTTTCCCAGTTAGATCAATGCTTTTTTTTGCATCATGAGCATCATATTTATTTTGCAAAACTGTTTTAGAAGAGACAGGCTTTTGGAGGGTGTCCAAAGGACCATCAAATTCAGACTTGTTTCCAGTCCAAACTCCTCAACAGAAAATATATCCCTTGTTCTTATGGGCTGCTCCATCTCTGTCGTGTGAGAACCCAAGGTCAGAAGTTATCCCACCCCCAGGAAACTCCACTGTGATGCACCCACGTTTCTCATGAAGAGGGTGAGGATAATTTTAGGGCAGGAACTAGTTGCAAACCATTTCAGCTGCTGTTGGTCAACAGCAGAGGAGGCCAAGTGGGTTGGGCTTCAGACTTCTCTGTAGTGAGACTCATCATTTCCCATGGCCCTGGGCTTGGGCTCGACCTGAGAGGAGCTGCTCTGCAAAGTGAAACTGAGCTGGGGGGGTTTTTCTTTCCCTTTTTTAGTAAGCAAACGTGGGTGTTGCTGACTTTCCCCCTGGGGGGGTGTATTTTTGTGCCTGTGGAAGGAGTACTGAAAAAATCCCATTGTGATGACAAGTGGAATTAAACTAATATCTCAGTGAGAAGAATGCTGATTGCATTTCAGTTGTGAACGAAGACAAAGGGGTTTAATTTGCACAGAGAACTCAGTGGCCTATATTAGAGTGTTCTATTTAAAGTGCTCTAATGTGTTAAAGAGGTAAAACGAGGTTTTTAGAGTAATTGAGTTGCTGAAGTTCAGAGCTGGGAAGGATCAAGAAGAAAGTTTCTCACTTTTGTTGGAGGTGGGAGAGGGAGGACAGGAGGGCAAGGAGAAAGAAAGCTACTTTCTGCTGCTGAAATGAAAAATGCTGACATTTGATCTACTTGCCACTGAAAGGGTGAGTTTGGGGGTTTCTGTGCTGCACAAATCTTAGTTGGATTAGTTAAAATAGTTAGTTGTGGTAGTTTACCCCTTCCCAAGGGGCAGAAGGAAGAATCTGACTCAAGGTGTTAAGCTCATGACTCTGACTTTTCCTGTTGTGGCCTGTGAGAGATTGAGGACATCCAGGCTCATTAAATGAGACAGAAGAGCCAAGTGATTATGAGACTGCGATTAAAAAAATCTGAGCAGGTTGATCCAGACCTTCACCTCAGACCCTGAAGCATGGTTAGTAAAGTTCCCTGCATCTCCTTTTGAAACAGAATGTTGGAGATGGGAATTGCTGGAAGATTGGTCTTAAGCCAACATGGCAAATACTGTTTCACTGCAACGCTTTTCTGTGGTTGGAGATAAAAAAATAATGATAATAATAATAAAATCTGTATGCTAGTTACACTAGAGGTGGTGCTTTTCCATGGAAGTCATAACTTCACATAGTCTGGCATTTCATCCCATATTTTGTCTGGAATGACACAGTTGGCTGTGCAGTGACTGGAGAAGTCCCCCCATATCTGAGCTATGGGAGGGATCCAGTTTGCCCAGTTGCATCACCAGATTCTTTCTGTAATTAGAGTGAGCAAGAGGTGTCTTCATGAGCTGATTCATCCCACCTACCTTGGGAAATGGTGATTCACTCTGGAAATGTCTGTGTCTCACCATGGGCTGGGCAGTGAGCTGAGATCAGATACCTGCCTCCTCTGCAGACCAGGGTTAGATGAAACCCTTTCCCCACCTGCTGAGCTCAGACCCATGTTTTTAAGCAGCCTGGGTTTATTGGTAGGGCTGGCAATCAAATAAAAAAGCTCAGTGTGGACTTTCCCATCTCTTTTATTGAGGTATGTGGCATAGGTGGGAGGTTTTAAAAGGCATATCCTATGAGTTGGTACCACCAGCAAATAGAAATCTTCAGTTAACCTCTAGCAGATTTAAAAATAGTTCACTTTTCCTGTCCCCAGCTGTGATTTGTGCTGTAGAAATGGAAATTATGCTGATTATCTTCTTATTTTTTTTTTAGATGTGGACTTAACTGATGTTATGATGTGCCAAACCCCTCCACATGTGAGGAAAAGCAGTTCTCTGTAAGTAAATTACTAATCTATCATTAAGTAAGAAATTAATATCACTGTTTAAATGAAGAGTTTATAACTTAGCCATGGAAAATAATTACACTTGGTAAGATTTAACTAGAAACACTTCCTAAACAAAGAAGAAACCAAGGAAAACCTGTTGCTGAAAGAAGAGAACCTAAGAGAATGGAGAGACTTGGAAATGGGCAAAGAATTTTATGGATATTTTATTTGACCAAATCTTAGGATATTCAGTACTATTCACTTTTCTTACTGAGTGATCAAACTTTGGAACAATCAGGTTGGCCAGAGAGGTTATGGCCAGAGATGTCCAAAACCAACTGCACGTGGTCCTGAGCAACTTACTCCAGGTGACCCTGCTTTTGAGCAGAGGATTTGGATTAGATGAACTCCAGAGATCCCTTCCAACCTCAACTATTCTGTGACTCTGAGTTGGAAAACTGACACTTGGTTATAATCAATTAAATCAGTGTTGGTTTAGATGCTGTCACTGAGTTTCAAAGCTTCTGTGGCTGGGATGTCCAGTTCTCAGTTTCTCAATTTCTTCTTTTACTCAATAATTCCTTTTTTTCATTCCATTTGGAATGGGCTTAGGACATTCTATTGTACCAACCTGAGCTGATGACTGAGACAGGTTCTTAGTTCTGAGTGGCACCAAACTGACCCATCTGGTGGACACAGCCCAAATTCCTTCCTCCCTAGAATGAGCTTCCCATTTAAATCTTATTCCTAAACTCATGTAGACGGCCAGGGTTGTGTCCCATTCAGTTATCTTAGATGCTTAACTTGCACCTGAGTTCCAGGTGTCAAATGAACCCATGCCACTTCAAAAAATGCTTGAATTACCTATGGAGAGAGAGAGATTCATTTGAAATCCTCCAGAGGGAGATGCTGACTAGTTCAATTCAGAGACGTAATGTTGAATGTTCCTTTGGAGACCTTGAGACAGCTTTAAAATGCTTATTTAAAAAGAAGTAAAATCGAAGTGCTTTATTGAATTATCATTGTTAGGTCTAACCTAAAAGGAAAGAAAGATATGTTCCCATTATTGCAGCATGGTTCCAATGGTTTGTGATATGAATGAGGGGCTGCTCTGAAGGTGTTAGGCACTGTATAAGGGTTATCAGATTTTACTCCTAATCTCACTTCGTAAAGGAAGGTCATAATAATGTGAAATGCATGTGGAAGTTCAGTAACTGCAGTGCTAACATGGCTGATGGAGGGAGCATTCAGATTTAGCAGCCTAACCAAAAGCACCACATTTAGCAATGTAAATCATTTTGGATAGGCTGTGTTGTTCTTTTCTGCCTTCACTTGATAGGCTTTGTGAGGGGAAGAACTGTCATGGGTGCCTGTAGAGCTGGAGGGTGAAGGACAATCACAGGCATTGCCACTTGTCACTGCAGCAGGCATCCCCTTTTGCTTTTTCTTTCCATCACCATCCCAGAATTTTATATCATAGAGTGGTGGGGGTTGGAAGGGAGCTCTGGAGATGCTGGAGTGCAACCCCCTGCCAGAGCAGGGGCAGCCAGGGCAGCCCACACAGGAACAGAGCCAGGGGGGTTGGAAAGGCTCCAGAGGAGACTCCACAGCCTCTCTGGGCAGCCTGGGCCAGGCTCTGGCACCCTCACAGGGAAGAAGTTTCTCCTCCTGTGGAGCTGGAACTTTCTCTGCTCCAGTTTCTCCCCATTGCTCCTTGTCCTGTTGCTGGGCACTGCAGAGCAGAGCCTGGCCCCTTCCACTGGACACCCACCCCTCAGATCTTTACAGACATTCATCAGATCCCCTCTCAGGCTTCTCCAAACTAAACAGCCCCAGTTCCCTCAGCCTTTCTTCCCAGGGGAGATGCTCCAGTCCCTTCATCATCCTTGTAGTCTCCATTCGACTTTCTCCAGTAGATCCCAGTTGCTAATAAACTGTGGGCCCCAAAACTGGGCACAGTATTCCAGAGTGGCCTCAGCAGGGCAGAGCAAAGAGGGAGGGGAACCTCCCTACACCTGCTGGACAGTTTTCCTCACGCCCCTCAGGCCGCCATTGGCCTTTCTGGCCACAAGGGCCCATTGCTGTCCCGTGGAGAGCTTGCTGTCCACTAGGAAGTTATCCATGGAACTCTAATTCCAGCCTCACTCTGAGCCAGTAGGTTTTATTTCTAGCTTTCCATGTCCCTTTCTCAGGGCAGCAGAGCCTGGACCAGCACCGTGCGCTGACACCACCCACAGTTCCCGCCTTTTTGTTCCCTGTTCATCTGCCCTCTGGTCCCTCAGTCCTCATCCCTTCTCCTGCCTCTGCAGGCAGAGGCCCCATCTGACAAATTAACTTGTGCTCCCCAGGGATTATGAAAACCAGGAAACTTCATTAGGGATGGTTTAATAACTTAGACAAAGGAGAAGAGCAGCTGCTCCACTAATGAGTCTCAACCCCCGTCCTCTGACAGAACTTTTCCTGCACGTGCTGCAGTCAGCAATTGGCAGTGCAGTGCTACAGATGAAAACTGAGTCACTGTGCCCCTGGATCTGTTTTTTCTTTAGGCAATTTTAACTTTGCTGCTGGTAAGAAAGAACAGTGGCTGATAAGGACCTAAAAGTAGCTGATAAGGACCTAAAAGTAGCTGATAGGGACCTGAGTAGCTGCTAGGGATCTAAAATGTTGTCTGTTCTGTTTTTGCTCTATTGCTCAGTGGGGTGATGTGAGAAGAGTAGAAACTGGAGACAACCTGCTGCCCTCTGCTCTTCTGCAAGACAACCCTCAGTGAAACCAGGCAGCAAGAAGAGCTTCTTCATGACAAAATGACAGCAAGAGAACCCAGTCCCCGGCACGGTGCAAAATCCCGCACCGTGCAACGAGCATCCACCATCGATGTCACCTCGGACATGCTGGGGCTTTCTCTAGCAGGTGTGTTCCTTCACAGCAGCTCTTGCTCTTTTGCCCCTTGCAGAATTAATGAAAATACATTAAAAAGCTTAACCATCCTGTTTTTGAAATAGAGAACATGTTGAAATGGGAGAGGAAAGGAAAAAAAAAAGAACTGGGTTTTGTGTATCGGTCAAAAATAAGTGAAGAGAGGGAGAAAACAGCAAAAGGGGGTCTGGGAAGAGTCTTGGCAACCTCCTTGCTTGACATTGTCCAACATTTTCAGTGCAGGGAGCTGAGGAATTATCTCCCTCAGCTTTTATAGTGAGCAATTTATGATTGTAACCCCCCCGAGGCTTTCTTTGGGTAGTTTCAAACCTCTCCCTCTTAACTCATCACAGAGGAGATAGATCTAATTTGGAGACACTAAATGGTCAGATTGATTATTCTGGTGTTTTCTACTCAGATTGGGCATTTGATGTTCCTGTGTTTCATATCATCTTGCATAGTTCTACATACTTCAGTATGTTTTATAAAGTGAGATCATCTCAGCTTCCTCAAATCATTTTTAGATCATGATTAGCTAATATGTATTTTAAACATCACTCATAGCTCATAGAATTAAAGATATTCTATTTTTTTTTTAATTTCTTTGTCTCTGTGACTGCAAGTTCATGATTCCAGTGTTTGGCTAATCTTGTGTTTCTATTTCTGATTTACAGGAAACATCCAGGATCCAGATGAGCCTATTTTAGAGTTCAGCTTAGGTAGGCTCAGTGACTTGTATGCTGATTTTGATTATACATTCTATTGCTTACGTGGGTGGGTTTTTAATTAAGTGCTTTTCATATTATGAGGATGGAAACTTTGCTTTCTTGTTTTTTTTAATGGAATGTGGTACAGTTTTCTTGCCCAGCATCTTCTGAGAAGCAGCTAACAGCTTTTAATAATAAGTGAAAAATGCTTTCTTCACCAAATCTCAACTGCAGCAGGGTTTTCTTAGTGATGTCTGGAAGGTTATGCTCTTAACAGTGTTTGAAATAAAAAATCAGTTTTTTTCTCAGCTGTAGGTAATTCTCTTTTGAATAATAATCCTAACGTGAACTCCTCAGAGCTGAAGAAGGTGCTTTAAATATTTAGGGATAAATTCCAAATACCTGGAACTGCAAAGCTGCTCAGTGTGCATTTCAACATTTTGCTTGCCTAGGTAAATTTGAGGATGAACTTTCTGCATCTAGCTGAAGCAGAGTCAGGCTACACTGTAGTTACCTGGATAGACTTTGGCTCTGAAGTTGAATATAACCCTGTAGAGTCGCTCACTGGAAATCATGGTGCTTGTTTCCTGCTCACCATGGTCACTTCCCAGCAGTTAAACTCCCAAGAACATTTTAGAGGAAATAAATTGCTGTCTTTTTACAATTACCAGTTAATTCTCCTCCTGGCAGTGCTGCTTGATCAACACTCAGGCACTTCCATGGTTTCTCCATGGCCATGCCCTGGCTAGTGACGGGCTTAATGGAGCGTGACTCCAAATGCAGCCATGCTGGAGTGATTCCCAGAGGAAAACCAGGGCATGTACACTCTTCTAATGAGCTGTACTGCTGGGAGGTGGACAGGCAGGTGTTAGAAGAAAACCAGTTTCAATTCCAGCTCTACAGCTGGGAGCCAAACTGAGCTCACTGCACGTGTCACTGAGTGACACCTGCCTTCGCAGCCTGGCGGTGGAACGAGTACCCAGCTTGCTTGCTCAGTGCCCACCTCATGCTTTTATAATACCATTTCTTAGATAAATATTAATGTCTTGATCTACTGCACACCCCCAGCTTGCAGTGAGCTGCTGACTCCATCACTAGATCGGAAACCAAATAGTTTTGTAGCAGTGAGTGTGACCACCCCCCCCCAGGCCTTCTGGACGAAGCACGCGCAGACAGAGATCATCGAGGTGAGCGGGGGGCTCTTCTCCCCATCCCAGTGACAACTGCAGCATTTCTTCCTCATGAATGGCACCTTGTAACTGTTTGCCTGTTTTGTTGTTGTCACAGGGAACCAGTAATCCCATCTTCCTAAGCAGCATTGCCTTTTTCCAAGACTCTCTTATCAATCAAATGACCCAAATCAAACTCTCCGTTTACGACGTCAAAGACAGATCTCAGGGAACAGTAAGTTGCCTTTCTTCTCTTGCCTCCCAGGTCAGGATGGAGCAAGGAAACAAGAGGCAAGGACAGAAAACTAGTAACTTTTCTGGAAGGAAGAGAGAAAAAGGGGCAGCTGCATTGTTCCTAGTCTAGGTGATCCTGCTCTGACAGGAGGGTTGGGCTAGATGATCTTTCGAGGTCCCTTCCAACCCCTGACATTCTCTGATTCCATGATTCTATGAAAGGATAAGGGAAGGAGATGCCCTGAGATGGACTTGGCAAAGTGGGGAGCATTGCCACTTTTCTCAAACAGGGCTTCTCTGCAGCAAGTTTGGGAAGCACTGATTGAAATGAAGAGATGCTGTCTCTTTCATTGTGGGCCTCTTTGCTGAACTAGACAATGAGTGGGATCCAACAGCCCTAACTGTGCCAAAATGTTGACCCTGATGAGCCTAAAGTGAAAAAATCCTTCTGAACAGACCCAGTCCTGATACCTTAGTGATTTTGTTTAAGGATAAGATTTCTTTCCTTACTGAAATAAATTTAAATGCCAATCCTGCCATGTAAGTACTTGGATCTGTGGGCACCTCAGGCCATTTATTCTCAGACTGTTGCCCAGAATACTGTTTTAGCCCCCATGTGTCTGCTTTTCATGGCTTGCTCAGGGACAGCTCTGCTGCCCTTCTCTTCATGGGGAGGCTCTGGGGAAAAAAGAATCCCTCCAAAGGAGGTAAGTTCTTCAGGAGGAGCCAAATTTGGGTCAGGGAAGTGTTGACCAAGTCAATCTGAGCCCCATTCAGTCACTGCTTTCAGTGTTCCTGAATTGCTCTGCCAGAGCTTGTATATATTGAGGTGCCTGCACTAAAGTCCTAGAGAAAGGAAAATGCTTAACTGTCCTCCAGGAGAAAAAGGATATTTGATAAATTGCCCAATTTATTGAATTTTCAAGCTTTTTAATCAGTGATGCCTGGGCATATCTGATATAATTTTGTTCTCAGACTTTTGTGCATTAAAATTGTATTTTGGGCTTTAGTGCTGTGGACAAAACCTTTGTTCTTTGTAAAGGTAAATAACTGCAGTTCTGTCCCTCCTCTTCTTTCAGATGTATTTGTTGGGTTCTGGGATGTTTGCTGTAAAAGAACTTCTCCAGGAGAAGCATCACAGGTTGCACTTAACACTAAGGTTTGTAACATTCTCTTAGATTTAGGAATTAATTTATACTTCTTGCAAGCATGCCTTAGATGTGATGAAAGCTGCCTGGTGGTTGTGGTGACCACCTTCTGGTTGCTTGGATGTTTTAGTTTCAGGCTGTCATTAAGGAAAAAAAATTGTATTCTGAGATCTCTCTGAGGGAGAGTTTTTCTCTTGCAATTTACTCCTGATACCAAGACATCATAGAAGTTGAAAAGCTTCCTGTTGAAAATGCCAATGAAGTGTGAAGATTAACAGCCTTTTCTAAGTGTCCCCTTGTTGATAAACAAGTCCACCTCCAAAAAAATCTCAAGGCAGAGTGTTTGTTGCAGGTCTGCTGAAAGTGACCGTGTGGGTAACATTACAGTGATTGGATGGCAGATGGAGGAAAAAACTGACCAGAGGCCTCCAGTGACCAGGTCACCAGACACAATTAATGGAAGGGTGAGTATCACCACTGTAGCCAGCTCAGAAAAAGGCAGATTTATTCCAATAAGATCTGCTTTCAACTTGCCTTTCCATCTTGACATTTAATAAGTGGATTTCTTATTTCAGCCTGCTGTATAATTTACCCACAGTAAAAATATTTGGAATATTTCTTTTAACCATGTGTTGCATTGAATATCCCTTGGAAATCTGGGTGGTGGGGTCATCACTTGATGACACTGAGGTTTTACTCTTTCCTGATGCTGTTCCTTGGTCTTTTTTTTTTTTTTCAGACTGTGTTGCCAGTAGATGAAAGTTTAACAGAATCTTTAGGCATGAGATCCAAATACGCTTCCTTACGGAAAGACGCACTGCTGAAATCAGGTCAGCTGCTGGGGGCTGTAGCAGGGAACCTTTAGGCATCAGTAAAAACTCATTTCTGTCTGCCCTGTGGCCCCAGGGCATTTCAGCAGCTGTTTCATTTGAATAGGAACAGGCTGCTG
>VYZU01069860.1:0-28320 GCA_013401355.1 Ceyx cyanopectus | reverse complement strand
TATATATATATAAAATCTCAAGGAAAGGGTTCCAGCAGTTCAATATGTATTTAATTTCCTTACCAGTGTTTTAAACCATTTGGATTCCAACTTAGTGAATGAAAGCTCTTCCCTTTAGAAAAAAAAAGAAGAGGTTTTGTAGGCTTTGAACTCAAAGGCTGTGCTTCAATAATCTGATTTTCACTCCTTCAGTCTTCGGTGGTGCCATTTGCCGAATGTATCGCTTCCCAACCACTGATGGAAACCACCTGAGAATCCTGGAGCAGATGGCTGAGAGCATCTTGTCTCTGCACATCCCCAGGCAGTTTGTGAAGCTGCTGCTGGAAGAAGATGCAGCCAGGTGAGTTGAGGCTGGTTTCCACGTGGGGAAATCCAGCAGTGATGTGGCTCTGATGTTCCCGAGGAACGTGGCAGGGCACTGAGGGAACAGAAGTAAAAGCAGCAAGGTGGTGACTGTGGAGTTACAGGGAGTAAGATTTCAGAGTGCTGAGGGTTGGGAGGGAGCTCTGGAGATGCTCAGTATTTCAGAGGTGGGAGGAAATGCAAATAGATGAAGCAGAATAAATGGAACTCCCAGAATTTGGAGAGAGAAACAGGGAGAGCACAGAAAGCAGCTGAGTGGAAGGAGGGAGTAGAGTAGCAGAGAGGAGAAAAACCCAAATCACTTTGAACTCTGAAACTTTGCTGCAGGGAAATCATGGAGCAGAATTGTCCTGTTCTCCCCCTGTCCCTAGGGTTTGTGAACTGGAAGAACTGGGAGAGCTGTCTCCTTGCTGGGAGAGCCTTCGTCGGCAGATAGTTACCCAGTACCAAACAATCATTTTAACCTACCAGGAAAATCTAACTGACCTGCACCAGTATAAAGGTAATTTCTTTTTTTTTTATTATAATATGGGACTTCTCAGCCATGATGGGCAGTGCTTTTTGACACTGGGGACCCAGAATGTTTTAGTTTGTTGAAAAAAAACCCAACTATTAATAGATTTATCAATATTAACTGTGGTTTTGCTAATCATCTGGCAATATTTCTCTTCATTCTCTTACCCTAAAAGGAGAGAAAAATCTGAACATTAACTGAAAGAAAGGTTTTTTTGTTTTCTGTACTTTACTTTCAGCACAGTGCTGAATGTTTTAGTAGAAGCAAAAGCAGGGAGGAATTTATTCTTACTTTTTTTTTCCTCTGTTTCTCAGGTCCTTCATTTAAAGCCAGTAGCTTGAAAGCTGAAAAAAAATTGGAATTTGTTCCTACAAATTTACACATACAGAGGATGAGAGTCCAGGATGATGGAGGATCAGGTATTTGGTTTTCTTTTCCCTGNGTAAGTACAAAACTTAAGTTTTTCTGACTCATGATATAGGTCTTGTCACAAACCCATGTGTGCTACAGAATTGCTGCTGCATTCCACTCCAGAAGTGGCTTCATCTCAGCAATGCTTAGAATTAAGTTGCTTCTGCCTCTTATTGGGTTGTGAGCATGTTCTGTATTTGTGATGTATAAAATGGTGAGGTGCCCTAAGAAGGGAAAGGGATGTCATGTTGTTCTTTTTCTTAGGGTACTTTTGCTTTATTTCAACTGAATCATACGTGGTATGATAAAACCAAATAAATTTTATCAGTCTGACATATCTCCCCCTCTTCCTTTTTTTTCTTTTTCCTTTTTTTCTTTTTCCTTTTTTTTCTTTTTTCTTTTTCCTTTTTTTTTCCCTTTTTTTTTTCCTTTTCCTTTCTTTTTCCCTTTTCTTTTTCATCTCCTTTTTCTTTTTTCTCTCCTTCTTTTTCCTCTCATTTTCTTTTTCCTTTGCTTTGCTTTCCTAGCAGTAATTCCCCCTAACAATGGGCACACACTCATCCCATGTACCCATGTGAGGGATTCCAGCAATGGCAGGTTTGTGGTAAAGACCAACAGTCAAGGTTTCTTTTCCACTGTCAGTCTCCTAGATGAAGAAGCAGAGGCCTTGTGTTCAAATATGCTTCTTTCACCCCAAAAGTACTTGGTGGCATTTCCAGGGCCTCTTCACCAGCTTGATTTTTACCTCTCCATTAAAACACAGCCACAAAGTTATATAAAAAATCCCTTTCAGAGTAGTTTCTGAATTTCTACAAGTGTTTTTCCACTCTGAAGACATCCAGCTGCTTTTGTAAGTTCTTTTTTTTGTCCATCCCAGATCAGAACTATGACATAGTCACCATAGGAGCACCAGCAGCTCACTGTCAAGGCTTTAAATCAGGTGGCCTGAGGAAAAAGCTGCATAAATTTGAAGAGGCAAAGAAACAGTAAGTAGAAATGTTGTTGTGTCACCTGCTTGTCCTGCCTTTTCCTCCTGGTGGTTTGGAAAATGGCTCCATCCCATGTTTCTGTTGCTCTTCATCCCAACAGTTCTACTATACAACCTGTAGATTATTCCGTGTTTCTTTCCAAAGCAGGAAACCAATTTCTCCTTTCTATTACCATCTTAGTTTCTTTGCTGATGGGCCCTTTTGAATCATCTGTTTCATGAAATCTTCACATTTTCCTGCTAGGCAAATTCCATGGTTCTGGGACTCTTGCTGGAGGCTTTTCTGCACTGCCTCAAGGTTTGGGTACAGATCAGGCTTCTGAATCTGGCCTCACTCTGCTCAACAGGCAAAATACTTGTTATCCACTGCCCTGCCTTCTGGGAAGTGCAGAAGCTGGGAAGGTCCCAGCTGGAGAGACCTGCATGACACCCTCTCCAGCTCCCAAGGAAGAAAGAACTCTGGATCTGCATTCCTTCTGCTGCAGTGTGGAGAATTTAAGGGACAAGGAAAGCAGCAGCACAAGGAGTCATTGTAGTCAGGGCAAAGGAGACCTTCATAATGCCCTTCCAGCGAAAGGATTTGTAGGATTTAGAGCTGATGGCAGGAGGGAGTGATGTGGGAACCAGGCTCTGCCAAGTGCAGAATTAATTTTGGCAGTGGAGAAGTGAACTGCAGCCTCCTGGGAACATCAGTCAGATAGGTACTGGTGAAAGATTGGTGCAAAGTCTAATGATTCATGACCTGGAGAGTGCACTAGGATAGGATTAGATGAAAAACCTGGAAACTCTGGTGTGCTAAACTCACCCTTCCTGTTCTTGGGACACCACTGGTGCTTTCTGAAATACCCTCCTGTCAGCTTAGCTACTGAAGTGGGCCTCACTCTTGCATTATCTTAAATTCCTGTGTCTTTATTTCTCTTTTTTTTTCCCCTCACTCAACAATTAAGCTGCTCAAAAAGCTCAATTTCTCCCCAGTGCTTTTCCTCCAAGCTTTACAAAACTTCCTTGTGGGGTCCTGGAAACTGCAGCCTCAGCATTTTGAAGGATAACTTTCCTTTTAAGTCCTTGTGTGTTACCACCAAACTCAGTATAGTAGAACCAAGATTCACCTCCTCAGTTTCATCCTTCCCTGGAAATCATCCCATTCCCTCTCCTTTCATTAGCCTGGTGCATCCACATTTCCCCAGGACAACACGTGGGCATCTGGCAGTCCCTGGGGTTTTGTGGTGTCTTTTTTGGCTTCCAATTTTAATTGTTATGTACCTGCTTTGTTGGAAAGATGACTCAAAGAAGTGATTTCCCTGAAACATCCTTTGTTTTGTTTTCTGCTTTTTGGTATCTGCTGACAATCTGCTAATTTGATTTTATTGTTTTTTTTTGTTTCTGTTCTGTTTTTTTGTGTTTGTTTTTTTAGCAGTTATGAGGAGTGTTGGTGAGTTTTCTGTTTCTGAGAAGGTCTGGATGGAGGGCTTCTGTTCTTTGGGTTGTTTTCTTTTTGCTTCCTTTTCTTTGACAAAGATCTGACCTGTTTGAAAGTGTGCAGGGCTTTTTAATGTCACTTGTCATGGCATCCCTGATTGTGCTTCAAGTAACTGTAGCTGCTCTGATGTGGGAATGAATTTCATTTCCCCTGCAATGGTTGGTTGGAATGAACAGCTGGCACCCTGAAGAAGATAAGAACACCAGAATTCTTTCCCTCTGTTATTTCCAGTGAAAAAACTACCTGGAGAGAGAACCAGAGATGAGAGATAATTAAGAGAACTCTACAGATTTTGAAACCCATATCTTTGTAGCTTCACTTAAATATTTTCACTTAATTTTTCTTTTCTTTTTTTACCTGCTGTGGTGTTCAAAAGTTACTTGATGGTTCAACAGCACTGAAATTCTGCTCTAAATTATTCAGATTAGAGGTTGAACCCCTGAGAGTTTAAGGCTGAGTTAGAGTTTGTTGGTACAGTGCAATGAGAGCTGTTCATTTGAAAACAAACAATTGCAGGTTGGAAGGTCAATATATGTGAACTTCACACCATAAATTTCCCCCCCTGATCATCCCAGCCAATATCTGTGATTAAAACTGTTAATAAGTGCTAAACCAGATCCCAATGTGCTGCATGGCCCTTCCCTGCCAAATCCATCTTTATGCATGTGAGCCACACTGCCATGGCAAGAATTTGCTCAGAGGAATTGTCACTGAGAGCAGCAGTCAATCAAGGATGGGGGAAAGGCCTCAAAGATGAGAATAATTTGCTGTGTGGTGCACAGCAGTGCTGGGGAGTGGTTGTTCCCTGCTCCTGTCAGGTGGGTGACCAGAGGGACACAAATCAAGAAGCTCTTTGAAGCATTCTGTCTTTTGAAATCAAATTTTCTTGGGATGGAGCTCAGGTAGTGGGATTCAACTCCTCCCTGCATCACTGTGTCCATCCACTGGGGCTGAGGGGGTGCAAAGAGCAGGTTCTGCTCTGCTGGAGCCAGGGATAACTGGAAAACAAACCAGGAATCAAATTAAGATCATGCACAATTGGTGTCACCTCAGGTGGCTTGATGCTGGGTCATGAGTGGGTGTCACAGCTGGAGCTGCCTGATCTTTGGATGGCTTTTCTACTGGGAAAAAAACACATTGGCTGGCAGAGGGAGTTAGGTGGGTTGGTTCCAGTTACCCAAGAGCACAGGTCCAGCCTAAAGTAATTTGTTAAGCTAAAAGGCAGCTTTTTGGATGTCTCTCCTCCCCTGGAATCAAATCACCCTGGAGAAAATGCTGATCTGCCTTGGACTGGGTAAGGAACCTCTTAGACATCTCAGTTGAGAGGGCATAAACCATCCCCCTCCACTGCCAACTAAGAAGTCTTAGTGGAGCTGCAGTGTCCCAGTATACAGATATTTTTTTGAGATAATATTTCCATTTGGAATAGCCCAAGATTTGGTCTTGCATTATGGCAACAACTTCATGAGAGCCCTTGGATCAGCCTGGAGATTTCCTCTGGGTTTTTTTATAGATCACAAAGTTTACTTGTGGTGGTATAACTGGAATCAGTTTCTTGTTGCTACCACCCTGTTTGGTTCTGGCTCTGGGTGGCATTTCTGTGTTAGAAGGAGTGCAGATTTTCTTTTCATGGTGCAGGGCCAGAGGAGAGTCAGGAGATGCTCAGAGGCTGGGGCAGCTCTGCTGGGAGGACAGGCTGAGGGAGCTGGGGTTGTTCAGCCTGGAGAAGAGGAGGCTCCAGGGGGACCTTAGAGACCTGCCAGGGGCCTGTAAGGAAGCAGGGGAGGGTCTGTGCACAAGGGGCTGCAGTGACAGGACAAGGGGCAGTGGCTTGCAGCTGGAAAAGGGCAGATTGAGGTTGGACATCAGGAAAAAGCTCTTCACTCTGAGGGTGACAGAGCTCCCTCCCAACACATTCCATGTGAGAAAGGGGTTTGGGAACCAGTGAGGTGTCTGTGTTGTAAGGAGAGGGAGACTGGGGCAGCCTGGCCCTGCCACACTGCTTCTGCATCTGCTGGCAGAACCCTTCCCCCACATTCTCCCCAGAAAGCACCCCTCTGGTGTGCAGGCTGCTCCTGAAACCCCTTGGTGTAAGGGGGTCCTAGAAGTGCAGCTGCCTGCTTGCAGGGAAGGCTCCAGGGGCAAGTTCCTGCTGTGCAATTGCCCTCTGCCCTTTGGTGACTGCTGGCTGAGGCCCCTTCTTGCTGCCTGCCCTTTATCACCCAGCATGCCCCTGGCAACGTGGGTACCTCCAGCTCAACTTTTCCTCCCCCTCCTCCTTCTAAAACCCACTTTTCTTTTCCAGCACTTCACCAAGTTCCCAGTCTATCATCTACATCCCACAGGACATTGTCAGGGCCAAGGAAATCATTGCCCAGATCAACACCCTGAAGACTCAAGTCAGTTACTACGCCGAAAGGCTCTCCAGGGCTGCCAAGGACAGGTCAGCAAATGGCCTTGAAAGGACCCTGGCCATCCTAGCAGACAAGGTGGGACAAGAAAACATTCCACTCTCAAGTGTTACCACTTTATTTTCTTGTTGTTGTCACGTGCAGAGCCTTAAAGAAAAAAGAAAAACAAAAAAAATTCAAATTATGCTGCTTTTTTATTTAGGTTGTCTCATCCTTTTCATGTTCTTCCCTCTTCTTGACAGGGAAGGGGAGAGAGGTGCCCTCTGTTTCCCTCTCTTCATCCATCATATTCCAGAAATATGCATGCTTCATTTTCTTTTATACCCTTTGCTTCTTAACCACCTGGGTGTTTTAATGTTCCTCTGAGTCATCTGTCAAGCAGCAGCAGCAGCAACTGGGCACAAATTAATGAAACAATTCTGGATTTTTCCACTGGTGAAATAAGGACAAAGCTGAATTACGCTGCTGGGGGCCAGTTAGTGCCTGGTGGGTGCAAACAGATGCAGGACTGGAGCTGCAGCTGAACACCAGCTTTTTACTGGGGTCAAAAACCAAATCTAGTTTTCCTGACCTGTGCCTGCAGCAGATCTGGAGGTTGTTGGAGGTGGGCACACAGCTCTGTGGGGTGGCTGGCACTCCAGAGCTGTGCTGGGAGATCTGGGCAGGCTGGAGCTGTTTTATTTCTAGTAATATTCCCCATAAATATTTAATATTCAATCTAAAATGTGACCCGTGGGCTGCTCTACAGTTGGCCAACATCTGTAACAAAGTGAGAGCTTTTTAAGTTGTTTTGTTGGGGTTTTTCTGGACACCCAGGCCAAATAGAATCTCAAACAGAACTTTTCACACTGATGTAAGTTGCTAAAGAAAGAAAAACTTTTAATCATCAGCACAAAGTGAGGCAGGGAAGAAGCTGCACTGACTGGTGGGTTGAATCTTCAGCCCCCCTCCTAATGCCTCTCTGGTGTGGGGGCATCAAAATCTCAGCACATTGTTCATCAGATGGAGAGCAAAGGGCAAATCGAGGTGAACTGCACATTTATTAGTGAAATATTAACAATTAAAAGGCAAATATTGTAGTGCAGACTCTGGGAAGAGACTGTGCTGGAAAGTGATTTTTCGAGGCGACTTGGAGACTCCCAAACACCAGTTGGTTTCTTTTGCAGGATGCTACACCCTTTATACATCTATATATTGTATTTCTAAGTGTATACAGAATCCATATGTATTATGTAGATAAATTGTGCAGGAAATGTGCCAAGCTGGTAAAATGTGGGAGCTGTGTTTGCCTTTTTAGACCAGGCAACTCGTCACGGTCTGCGACTGCAAGCTGCTGGCAAACTCCATCCACGGCCTCAATGCTGCCAGGCCAGACTATATAGCATCCAAAGCATCTCCCACCTCTGGAGAGGGGGAGCAGGTGATGCTGAGGAATGATCAAGACACCCTGGTGGCCAGATGGACAGGGAGAAACAGCAGATCTTCCCTGCAGGTGGATTGGCATGAAGAGGAGTGGGTACGTTGGCTTCGCAGAGTGAGATTTTTCTTCTTTGTAGGGTTTGTTTTCCATGGTTTTTTCTCTTCAGAAGCTCTGTAGCTGCTCACCAGTTAGGCACAGGAGATACTGGTCAGCTAGCAGAGACACAGCCTCCATCCTGTGTGTTACTCCTTGGCATGGGGATGCAGACCAGCCTGAGTTGGAATTGGGATCTCTAATCAGTGCAGAGTGTTACAGTAGATCTGACTTTTCCAGAGTCCATCCCAAGGGAAAGAACTTTGAGAGAACCCCAACCATGCTACTAGGGCTCCTCCACTTCTCTGAGATAAAGCATCCTTTGCATATGTCAGTTGTGCAATCCAACCCTCCCTGCTTTTCTCCTCATCTAAATATTTAGGCCTTGCAGTCTGTCTCTGTTTGGATTACCAACAGCGTTTCAAAACTCTCCAGGCAAAGAATTTAAACAGTTTTCTTTACCCTGCTGCCAAGTGAAATGAGAATGGCTCTGAGTAAACCCTGCCACATAAACAGCAGTGAATTCCACCTCAGAAATAGTCCAGATTAATTAAAACCATTAATACCATTGTGAGTCACCACTTCAGCAATGAGATCCAGTGGAACTGGATCCTTTGCTAGTTTTAATAGTCTTGGCACAGCTTGGCTTGCAGTCAAGCTCACAGTAATGAGACACAAATAAAGCCAATTCACCTGCTTAGGAATACAATAAGGGGATTTATTCTGTTATTCCCTGAGCTCTATAGCAAAAAAAAAAAAAGCTGTATGGCTGCACACAATGATGACATCAAATGTTTATTTGAGAAGAAACAATGGTGCCCGTTGGAATTTGCAGGAAAAACTCAAATTGTTCAGCAAATTGCCTGAGAACAGCAACTAGTTGTGCAGTTTACCACCCAAACCATGTCTCTGCATCTTGGTGACAGGCTGGGCCACATCACTGAGCTCTCCAGAGTGTGTGTGTGCACCACAAGCACACAACCAAGGGGAGGTTTGCGGATGAGCGCCGCAGAGGTTAATACCCCCTGGGGGTGGGGATTTGTGACCTGCTGTCTCTTCTCTTCTTCCACTGAGCAAGAACCCCTGTGTTTTCAGGAGAAGGTTTGGCTGAACGTGGACAAGAGCCTGGAGTGTATCATCCAGAGAGTGGACAAACTCCTGCAGAAGGAGCGTTTGCAAAGCGACAGCTGCGAGGACGTCTTCCAGTGCGACACCAGCTCTGCCAGCAAGAAAGGTAATCGGGACACTCGGGCCTACTGGATAAATCCAGAAGATTGCCACGAGACCTCTTCATCCTCACCACCACCTTCATCATCCTCACCACCACCTTCATCATCCTCACCACCACCTTCAGCATCCTCATCACCACCTTCATCATCCTCACCTTCATCCACACCGTCCCGTGCACGCCCTTCTCTCAGAAAGACAAGTGCGTATGCCGGACGCTGCCGCTCACCGCTGCTCCCCTGCTGTGCTCTGCCATCATTCCTAAGCCTCCCTCCCACCCTTCCACTTGGTTTTTGATTCAGTGGGGATGCCAAGCAGTGGTGGCAGGCAGAGAGGGCTGGTGGTGGTAGCGGTAGCTGCCCAAACCCGGGTGTGATGCCCTGATGCTGCTGAAATCGCTGCCGCGTCCGTCGCTGATGGGAGCGTTTGGGTTTGGGTCAGCACGTGGCAGCCACCCCCCTCTGGTAGCTTTCCTGTTGGCTTCAGCTTCTTTGCAGCAAGCAGAGCTCATTCTGGTGAAGCTTCAGCAAAGAGAAATGAGCCAGCAGAGAAGGGCAGGCACTTGCTGCAGTGCTGATGGTCCCACTGGGCTGCCAAAGCGTGGGAGGGGAGCCAAGCAGCCCCGTTAGACTGAACTGAACTTGGATCAACCTACTGCACTTGCCAGCAGAGTTGAACCCAAACTGTCAGAAGCTGTGGTGCTGAGGCACTCACTCAGACTTCTTGTAGCTGGAAGGTAGGAATTGGCAGTGCAAGCTCTCCCAGTGGGATAATCCTGTCAAAGGTTGAGGTCAAGTGGGTGCTGGGTCAAATCCAACGGGAACAAAAGACATCCTGACCACTTGGGCTTGGCAGTTTTGCAGTTGTTATTACATTCCAGGGTGATTTCATTTGCAAATGGATTTAAATTGACTTATTCTCACTTTCTTTACGTGGTCTCAACCATCTGGCCAGCCCAAGTTAAGCTCTAGAAGGATCAATCTGTGTTTCCATTTCCCTTCTCCTCTTCTGTCTTCCCATTTGATGGCCCTTCTGTGTGTCTGTGACTTCATGTCCATCCCATTGTTAATGTGGCAGTGAAAGGCAGCACCTTAAGAAAAAAAAAAGCCAGAAGGAAGTAAAAATTAATGTTGATATCATTTTGTGTAGCACTGTACATATCACATCTCATTTGCTTAGTTTAACTGTGTTTTGCTAGATGAAAATGACTTTTTAATCTGCCATAAGGGGATAGGAGAGGTGATTCTTGTTTCAGAATGTGGTGTTCTCTATTAATCTTTCAATTTCTTTGACCATTAAATGTTTCTATTTGCTAGCTAGTTTTACCTGAAGTTACCTCTGTATTTACATGGAATTTTGATCAGTAAATTTCAATGCACCTTCATAGCAATGATTGAAAGTTGTGGGGTTCTACATTAAAAAGCATAGGGGAAATCTGTAGTGGGTGTTTTAAGGAGCTTTTCCCAAGACAATTGATTGCTGACAGCATCTTAGAACAATAATTTCAAATCATTTCAAAGAACTAACACTTTTTTCCGCTAATAGTTCTGAGTTTGGATAAATGACACTGAGCAGAGTATGCCCAGAATTTTTCTTTCTTAAAGCAAAGTAAAAACCACCAAAACAAGTCAGTTCCAGAGCTGATAAGAGAGAATTTTGATGAAGGACTTTAGAGATCTCCCTAGAAATGAATCTTTGTGAAAGAAAATCCCACCTGAAGCAGTAGCAGGGAGACTTGAGAAATGATTTTAAGATTTATTTATGATAGGCTTAGGTATTAATTACTGAAATTGATGGGGGTTCAAAGCTTCTCTAACTCACAGGAGGAGTTTTCATCTCTAGCTCAGCTGATTATCCCTGAATTTCATATTTTCTGTTGTTTTCAAATGCTTAATTCACTGACTAGTGAATCTAGATTTAAACAACAGAAGTTTAAACCCTGTTAGCTTCATAAAAACCTTTTCATTAATTGAAGACTTGCTGTCCCAGGGTCTATATTCTATTTTTACTCTTATTATGGTGCTGTAGTTTTCAGCTTGTTCCACTGAAGTGAGGTGTGGAACACTCCCAGGCCTCCCTGCTGAGGTTTTTAACACACAGTCTCATGCTCCTGTTAACTTTCTCAGGAACTGAGTAACAAATCTGCCTGAGATATTTATTACTCTCACTTTGTGGGTGCCATTTTCTTTTGAGGGCATTGAATTTACTGCTAGTCTGCTGCTGTTGTGTAATTGCACTAAGCCAGAGGTTCTCAACCTGTGCCCTGGGGATTGGCAGTGCTGCTGCTGCCAATCCCCAGGCAGCCCCTGAGCTCTGGGGTGGTGGCTTTCCTCCAAATCCCCATCCAGGTGCTCCTCTGAGCAGGACCAGTGGAATGGAGGAGGCAGCCCATGCCCTCGGTGCCTGCAAACAAAGGAATATCCCTGCTGAGCTCCTCTTCCCTCCTTGGAAGCATTTGAGAACCCTGGCTTTGAGTTGCTTGATGTTTCCTCTCTGTTGCTGCTCCTTAACCATGCATGTTGCCCCTCCATTTCTGTGCAGATTGCAGCCCTACTCCAGAAGAATCCAGCCCAGGTATGTTTGGTTTTTTCCATGGCTTCTGCTCCTCCTGAGTGTGGTTTGTTCAGAACCAAGAGCTGAACAAGTGCTTTGCTGCTGAGGGTGCAACACTCTGCCACAGCACCAGAGATGCCCAAGCATGTGGAGAAGTTGGCATTTCTCCCAAGGAAGGGTTATTTCTGGTGTGGCAGCACTTGGCTCTGGTCTCTGGTTTCCCCAGTTGGTGTGTTTAGCAAACTGCTGAAGGTGGCAGTGACTGGAGGCTGGTCCCAGGTGGCACTGGTGTCTGTGGGACTCTCAGACATTCCCTTTCCCACGTGCCCTTCAGCTTGGCCTTTCAGGAGGAGAACTGCAGCAGAGCACAGAGCAGGCACCAGGGCTGACAAGAAACCTCTGCTGGGTGCACACTGAGCATCACTGCTGGTTCAGAATACAGAATTTAGGAGACTTTCATCTCCTCATTAGCCCTTTTTTTTTTCCTCCTCCTCCTGCTCTGGGAATTCCACACACTTGGGCTGCATTTGGAAGGTCTGACCCACCTCTGGAGTACCCCTCTGCAATTTCTCCCAGTTGAGAGTAGCTCAGTCTGATTTCAGTGAAGTCTTTGACCAGCATCACCTCCTGGATTTACTGAATCCAAGGAGGAATAAAAACCCCAGTGCAGAAATCATCTTCACCAGGTATGTTGATGTTCTTCTCAGCCTGGTTTCTTCTCCTGCCACTGAGCAAATGCTTTTCATCAATAAGACTCCACAGGTTTTGACTTCTTGGAATGTCCCTTGAGTTTTTCCAACATTTAAATGAGGTGCATAAATAAATGCTGCTCATTTATTATTTCTTTTGAAGATGGAACTGTGCTGATTTTTACTGGATCAGGGCTAAACAACCACCACATTTAATAAATCTCTTTTTTTAGAGTCTTTTCAACCCTGGCCTACACCAGGGGCAGCTCTGGGTGCCTTGTGCTTTGATTTGTGGGTGCTAGGTTGGAGTTTTTTTAATGTGAAAAGATCAAAAACACCTTGTCAAGTCTCTGGACAGTTACTTTAATATCTCATTTTGTCCAGAGCATTAAAAAGAATAGATATTTATAAGGAATAAAGAAAGAAATGAGGAATAAATAGATGAAGGAATAAGGAATAAATGACTTGTAGCTGTCAGACTGCAGAATTTCTTCCTTGCTGTGCCATATAAAGCCCCAGGAGCAAATGCCAGGCATCCTGCCAGTTTCCACCAGTGTCCCAGACATGGCAGCAGACAGCCTGGCTGTTGTAAAGCTGAACAACTTGCTGCATCTCCATCATCTCAGGCCCTGTGCCAATCCATCTGTATAGATCTGCCCAGGGGAGTTAGCAAAGAAACTTCTTCTTCCCAGCTCTTAGACCTGTCAGAACCCCAAAGATCATCCTTGCAGGGAGCTGAAGTGCCCCTTTCATCCAGGTTCTGATCTCTACCTTGCCTTGTTCCTCCACCCAGCCAGGCTGGGGTTTGTTTGTGAAAGGGACAATTCTCAAGCCAAGTTTTTTCTTCACATGTGTGTGTGTTGGTGGAACTCAAACACTCACAGAGCTGCTGCTGTTTTCTCTCTGAACCAGGAGAGTGGAGTGAAGCCCTCTATCCCCTGCTGACAACACTGACAGACTGTGTGGCCATGATGAGTGACAAGGCAAAGAAGGCCATGGTCTTCTTGTTGATGCAGGACAGTGCCCCAACAATAGGGCTCTGCCTCAGCCTCCAGTACCGCAGGGATGTTGTCTTCTGCCAGACAGTAAGTGAGCACACAGGGGGGTGGAGCACCTTGGCACCTGCTGGGGTCTGTGGGAGATAAGAATCATGGAATCACAGAGTGGTTGGGGTGGGGAGGGAGCTCTGGAGATGCTGGAGTCCAACCCCCTGCCAGAGCAGGGGCAGCCAGGGCAGCCCACACAGGAACAGAGCCAGGGGGGTGGAAAGTCTCCAGAGGAGACTCCACAGCCTCTCTGGGCAGCCTGGGCCAGGCTCTGCCACCCTCACAGGGAAGAAGTTTCTCCTCCTGTGGAGCTGGAACCTTCTCTGCTCCAGTTTCTCCCCATTGCTCCTTGTCCTGTTGCTGGGCACTGCAGAGCAGAGCCTGGCCCCTTCCACTGGACACCCACCTCTCAGATCTTTACAGACATTCATCAGATCCCCTCTCAGGCTTCTCCAGACTAAACAGCCCCAGTTCCCTCAGCCTTTCTTCCCAGGGGAGATGCTCCAGCCCCTTCATCATCCTCACAGCCTCCACTGGACTTTCTCCAGTAGATCCCTGTCTCTCAAACTGGGGACCCCAAAACTGGGCACACTATTCCAGGGTGGTCTCAGCAGGGCAGAGCAGAGGGAGGGGAACCTCCCTCCACCTGCTGGCCACAGTTTTCCTCATGCCCCCCGGGCTGCCACTGGCTTTTCTGGCCACAAGGGCCCATTGCTGTCCCATGGAGAGCTTGCTGTCCACCAGGACTTTCTCCATGGAGCTGCTTTCCAGCCTGGAGACCCCAACCTGTCCTGGTGCCCTTTTATGGCATGGCTGATAAGTGATTTTGTTTCTGAAGAGCCCTTCTTTTTTTTTTTTTGCTGGTTTTGCCTCATTTCCCCCTGCCTGTCTCCTCTCCCCCAGCTGACAGCTCTCATCTGTGGTTTCATCATCAAGCTGAGGAACTGCCTGCACGATGATGGGTTCCTGAGACAGCTCTACACCATTGGCCTCCTGGCACAGTTTGAGAGCCTGCTGAGCACCTATGGTAAGGGCAGGGGGCAAGGGGGGGTGGGATGAGCTGCCACAGCCCAATGTGAGTGCTGGAGACAATCTGCAGCTCAGCTGCAAAAGCATTTGGGAAACTGAAGTGGAAAACACAGATTCTAGGAAGATAACTCTGAATTTCTTTGCACTGAATGGAATGACTTCTAAATGATGAGGTGTACTTGCTTCAAAGAAAGAAAAATATGCTAGTGATCATTAGGGCTGGGCTCCAGATCCTCTTCATCCCACACAACTTCTCCCTGAGCCCAGTCCCCTGTGGACACCACCAGCTCACCAGGGGGGAGCTGCACATAACAAATAACAATCAGGATTCCCTTTTTCCTCCTTGGTGTAGGGGAGGAGCTGGCAATGCTGGAGGACATGAGCTTGGGAATCATGGACTTGAGGAATGTAACCTTCAAAGTAACTCAGGCCACATCCAGCACATCCACTGACATGCTGCCAGTCATCACTGGGAACAGGTGAGTGGGGATGGGGGGAGAACCCACTGGAAATGAGTGACCTGCTTTTCTGCTGGTCTGGTTTTTGCCACAGAGCTTAGTTTGAAGTGGAGTTCACTCATTTTTACTGAGGGATATATGGCAAAGCTCAAAGTGGGGCAGAATTAATGAATTAATATCATCTTGACTTAGCCTCCCAGAGTCAGAAGGCAGAAATAGTCTGTGCTAAAGCACTTGTGCTGTTTGAAATCCCAGAACCTCAGTGGCTTTCTTGGATGGAGGTGCCCAAAACTGAACACAGGGCTCAAGCTGTGGCCTCACCAGTGCCCAGGGGGACAATCCCCTCCCTTGTCCTTCTGGACACACTATTCCTGCTCCAGGCCAGGATGCCAGTGGCTTTCTTGGCCACCTGGACATGTTGCTGGTTTCCACTCAGCACCCCCAGGTCCCATTCTGCCCAACAGCTTTCCATCTTCAGGATCAACTTCCAACCTACCAGGACCTGAACTCACAAATGCTTCTGAACCACCAGACTGCTGCTTGGCTTGGCTACTTGTCTGAAAAGAGATCTTTTTTTTTAAGACAAAACATTTAGAGGAACTCTAAATTAAGATTTCCATGCACTGAAGAGTGCCCTGTGTGTGTTATTTCCCCCCTTCCACCTTGGCTTGCTGCTGTCCTTACCTCTATCCTTCTCAGGAATATCTCTTCTACTTGTTGTAAAAACATCTCCTTTTTGAAGAGTTCTGGGTGTTTGCAGATGTTCTGGGTGTCCTCTTCCCAGCAATCCCCCACTGTCAGAGTGCAGCTGTTGGCTCTCCCTGGCTAACAAATGTCTCCTTCCTTGCCCTGCAGGGATGGGTTTAACGTGAGGATCCCTCTGCCAAGCGCCTTGTTTGACCTGCTGCCCAGGGAGATTCAGAGTGGCATGCTGCTGAGGGTCCAGCCTGTTCTCTTCAACGTGGGAATCAACGAGCAGCAGACCCTGGCAGAGAAGTAGGTGTTTGTTTGGGCAGCTCAGGGGTCTCCTGAGCTGAGCTGAGGGCACCCTGAGGGCGTTGCAAGACGTGGAGTGAATTGGAACTAGCCTCAAAATCAAGATCCCAGAGTGTTTGGGGTTGGAAGGGAGCTCTGGAGTCTCCCAAAGCCATTCCAGCAGTTCCTGTTGTCTTCTGTTGCCTGACAAACCTTTTCCCTTGGCCTTAACTCTTCCCTTCTTCACCTTTTAAAGGTTTGGGGACACCTCTCTGCAGGAAATCATCAACATGGAGAGCCTGGTGCGTTTGAATTCCTATTTTGAGCAGTTCAAGGAAGTTTTGCCTGATGATTGTAAGTATTTGGGAAGTCATTGGTTGGAACAGCACAGCTTCATGCTGCTTTCTTTTTTTTTGCTTCATGACAGTGAAATGTTGGTGATACCCCAGCATTTTAACCTCCAAGAAAGGACAGAATTCAGTTTAATAGAATTCTGGAATCACAGAATCACTCAGGTTGGAAAAGCTCCTTGGAATCATCCAGTCCAACCATGAGCTGCAAAGTTCATCCCTAAACCATGGCCCTCAAAACCACATCCATAAACACACCCAGGGATGGGGACTCCATCATAATTACTGAGAGGATTTGAGAGGCCAATCTGAACTGCCAGGTCTTGGGAACTCCATCACTTTCCCTCTGCTGCTTCTTTGGCACTTTTTTCCTCTCATTCTTGCATCTGCAGCCAACAACAGAGAAGTTCAGCAGCTGGAGAGCAGGAGCTGTATCCCTCCTTCCAGACATAATCCTGCACAAGTGATTCTCTGAAACAGCTGCAGAATTTTCCCTTTTTTTTAATTATATATTTGTCCAGACTTTCTTGTAAAGTCCAAAAGTTCATCACTTTAAAGTGATTTAAATTTTCTCCATGTCTCTCTCTAGTCTTCCAGTTTGGTTCCCATTTGGCTCTTTCCTCTCTGCTTTGATTTGACTTGTTTGGTTGGGTTTTTTTTCCATCATTCTCTTCCCTCACCCCCAAACCTCTTAGGAAGATCATTACATTTACACTGACTCCTGAAGGCATGCCAAATACCAAAGAAAATGCTTATTTCTTGCCACTTGGTGATCTGTTCACAAACAGAGGAGCCACAACACCCAGGAACCATCCCAACCCTGCTGCCTTTGCTCACTCCCCTGCTGCCAGCTTCAGAACCCCTGAAGTTCAACCCCAGTGGGTATTCCCAGGGGAGTTCAAAGATGCTTTGCTGGTGCTGCCAAGACTGGGATTCACTGTCAGCTTTGATATGTCACAGGATGGTGATTCCTAGAGGATTGCTTGTCCCTGTGGCAGTGACCTGGCTGCAGCTAAAGGGGCTGGCTTTGTTTTACAGGTCTACCTCGGTCCCGTAGTCAGACGTGCCTGCCTGAACTGTTGAGGTTTCTGGGACAGAATGTCCATGCAAGGAAGAACAAGAACGTTGATATCCTTTGGCAAGCTGCTGAGGTATTTATCCATGTGTTTTCCACATTTTTTTTCCAATTCCTGGTCTGTTTGAATGGCTCCATTTCCCTGGATGCAGCTTGGAAACGCCTCCTCTAGACTGAGATGTGGGGAGAAAACTGATTTTCCCAACACTCTTCTCCCTCCAGTTCATTCTCTGCCCTCTCCAAGGTCACAGCTCTGGGCATCAGTGTCCATCCCACGCGTGTGTGTCCTTGGGGAGGTGCTCTGTGGCAGGAGGGGATGGCTGAGGAGGGCATGAGGAACCCTGTCCCCTTCCCAGGTGTGCCGCAGGCTGAACGGCGTCCGCTTCACCAGCTGCAAGAGTGCCAAGGACAGGACAGCCATGTCAGTCACCCTGGAGCAGTGTCTGATCCTGCAGCACGAGCATGGGATGGCTCCACAGGTCTTCACCCAGGCTCTGGAGTGCATGAGGAGGTAAGAGTTTGACTGGGTCACTCCTTCTTGAATGAGGAACCGTGCAAACTGCAGAGGAGCAGAGGTCTCTGTTTCTGTCAAAGGGGGTGGGGGGTGTCCAGTGGAAGGAGCCAAGCTCTTCTCAGGACAAGGACAATGGGGAGAAACTGCAGCAGAGAAGGTTCCAGCTCAACATGAGGAGGAACTTCTTCCCTGTGAGGGAGCCAGAGCCTGGCCCAGGCTGCCCAGAGAGGCTGTGGAGTCTCCTCTGGAGCCTTTCCAACCCCCCCTGGCTCTGTTCCTGTGTGGGCTGCCCTGGGTGCCCCTGCTCTGGCAGGGGGTTGCACTCTGATCTCCAGAGCTCCCTCCCCACCCCTAATACTCTGTGTATTAGTAAACTGCATTTGCTAGAGCTGGTTGCTACCAGCTTGGCTCCAGATGGGCTTGAGTTCCCAGTAGTGAGTTTCCAGAGAACCCCATGGAAACACATTTGCTTTAGCTCTCCCAGGAGCCTGGTGCTGCTCTGGAAGCTCTCACTGCACCATTCCCTGACCAGCCAAGAGCACAGGCTTCCCTAGCTCTCCACGGGGCAGATTTCTCAGGGACACCCTGTCTTTTTTCCTCCTGGAAACACAGACAAGCTGCAGTTTGCACTGCCTCACGGCGTGTCTTCCCTGGCAGGGAAACACCCCACGCTGGGCTTCCCAACCCTCATGGCTCTGCTCTTGTCCTAGCACTGTAACCATGCTCTGTATTCCCAAGCAGCAGGGGTGTTTGCAGAGCTGAATGACTGGCCTAAGCAGCCACCACCACCACCACTGGCAAAGAAAAAAAACCCTGTTTACTGTTGTCCAATGCCTCGTTTCAAGCACTGCTGGAAAACTCCGTAGCTCACATACCAAAAGAAAGGATAAGAATTCCCCCTGTAGTCCTGCTCAGTGTAGCTCAACAATGCTGTTCAGTCCTGTTTTCCACCCTACTGAATGTACTGTACTGTGTGTCTCCTCACCAGATTCTCTAGAGTGTTTAATTCTCTTATCCTTTCTGTATGTTTTTTACTGTTTGACCCTTTCTTACTCTTGGGGTACCTGGGAGGCAAAGTGCCTCGTGCAGCAAAAAGTGCAGCCCCTCACACTAACCATCCTGGGGGTTGTTTAATATCTACACTCAATTGGACATCCCTGAAACTGAATTTTCCACTTTTTCTGCCATGTGCAGGCTCAGGGCAGTACCTGAAAACTGCATTCAGAGGCTTGGGATTAGAAATAAAACTCAGGACAGCTGCGTGAGGGAGAAGTTTTGACTTTGGGTAAAAGGCTCCCAAACATCTTCCATTTAAATTACTTGTCAGACTGGGCAGCTGAAAGAAAAAAGAACCTGAGTAGAACACCAGGAGTCTTGATATGGGCTTGAAATGAGTTCCTGAGTTAATGTGGGGTTCTTAATGCAGTCGTGGACAATCCTAACAACACTGATTGGGATCTTCAGGGCTTCCAGATTTCTGACACCAGAAATGACCTATGGGGGCAATTTACTCCCAGCCTTTGGCTTCAATGTTCTGACAGCAGCAGGGACTTGCTCTGACAGGGCAGAGACTTGACTTTCCCTTCTCCTGGTCAATCCTTGACTAAGAGGAGTTGTGCAGATCAACCAGTGTCACCTAGTCCTGGAGGAATTCTTCAAGCCCATCACTCTTCCTTCCTCACCCCTCATTGCTTCTTTTGGGGCAGGCAGCTGTGCTTTTAAAGTGATTATTTGCCAGTTCTGCTCAGGAACAATGGCACAGAGTGAATGAAACTTCAGGAGAGACCAAACAAATTTGCTGGAGTCCCAACTCCACCCTTTTCTGCCTGGGCAGGATGGCCTGACCCAGCTGACAGCCTTAGGAGGTGGGAGGGTAGCAAGAAACTTTCAGAGAGTTCAGAAAACTTGGCTTTTTTCTTTCAACTTGGATCTTTTATGTAACAGTACTGGAAAAGGAAGGCTGCAGGGTGGATATCTGCCCCACTATGCTTGTGCCCACAGCTGCAGGGGAATCTCTGGGCACCTCCTCCCATCTTTCCCTGACTTTGGAGCTCCCAGGGCTGGTTCTCCCCTCTTCTGCCATCAAACTCCTCACTGCCCTGCAGGGTTTTGCCTTCTCTTGCACACACTTTCCCACTGGCTTGGCTGAGGGGCTCAACTGGAGCTCACTGGAACCAGCTGGGCCTGGCATGGGGCAGCTCCAGCCTCTCCTCACAGAGAGGATTCCCATCTGCAGCCTGGCTCAGCAGGGGATTGGTGTTGTCCTTTGCCCTGGTCCTCTCCCCTCCTGATGGGTGTTTGATTCATGACCCTGTGCAGGTTGGTGTTTCCAGAAGGTGACTTTTGAAGCATCTCCACAGGCCAGCAGTGAGCAGGGGAGCACTTCCCAGCTCCTGCCTCCATCCCCCTGTGTCTGTGTCTGTGTCTGTGTGTACCCCTCAGGAGCTTGGGGCTGGAGATGTGGCACGGGCTGCTCAAAATGGCATCTTGGCATTTTGGGCCTTCCTTCCTCCTTTGCCTCCCCCATTATTTTACTTCTTCATCCTGAACCACTTCTGTTCCTCCGGTGAGCCTTCACCCATCACCTCCCAGCCAACAGGAGCTTTCCAGTTGCTGATTCTTCTGATCTCACACACACAGAGCACCCTTGAAGCTGCTGATTCACCCTGCCCTTGTCCACTGAAAACATTCTGATCCCCACCTCAGATGTGTCACCCCAGAGCAGAACCCAGACCAGTCCCATTCCCTGCCCACCTCATTGCACTGGCCTGGAAGTGTTGCCAGCATCTGAAGGCTCTTCCACAACCTCCAGGGGTATCTCTGATGCTGTCTGTTGGTTGCCTGGCCTTGCTCCTCAACCAGCAAGGTCATCAACCACCCCCTCAAGCTCCCAGGTTGTGTTCAGGTCGTTGCTTTGTCACCTCACAAGAAGTGCAGAGGGTTCTGGAGTGAGGTTCTGCAGAGCCCCAGGAGGTGCTCAGAGCAGGGTAGGAGGCTCAACAAGCTGGGCTCCACACTTTGGAACATCCATGGCAGAGCAGAGGGGGTTGGGTGCACGGGTCTGGGCTTTGTTGTGTTCACCCACTGGAGCAGGCAGTGCAGAGGGGTGATGATTCCACGTGGAAAGATGTTGGAAAGGGTCAAACCCTGCAATGGTTCTTCATGTTCAGCTTGAGCTCCACTTCTTGGCAGCATGTGGGAGCATGGCAGAGCAGCATGGGCTGAGCAGTGCTTGGTGACCTGGCACAGTGAACATGGAGAACCATTTCTGTTCAACCTACATGTGTTTCTTTTCAGTACACTACAGTACTTCTTATTTTTCTCTTTTTTATTCTCTTTCCCTCTCTTTATTTCTAATTGTGCTGAAACATATTTTTGAGACCTTTTTTTTCCCCCCACACCCTTTCTTTGCTCCATCTTCTGTTTTCGTTGTGCTTCCTCCCATGGCTTTTTTTTTGCTTTTCCTTCCATTTCCCTGACTTGCTTTGTGTTGCCACATCATTTTTTTTTTTTCCTTTTGATGCATTCATTTGCATGTCTTGTCTCCTTTTCTGGTTTCTTTTTCCCTCCTCCCAACCTTCTTCCTTTTTCACAGCATTGGAACACGGGAGATAGTCACCCAGAAGAACCTGAGTGGCTTGGTGCCCATCCGAGAGTTCAGACTAGACCCCAGCCTCCTCTACTCCATCCCTTTGTTAGCTCTCAGCCCCAATTTACTGATTGTGTGGCTGTTCCTCAGCATAGCCTACCTGGTGGCCAGGCTACGTTGCAAGTGAAGAGAAGGGTTCCAAACCAAAACCACCACAAGCAAAAAAAAAAAAAAAAAAGAGGGGAAAAAAAAAAAAATAAGTGCTTGAATGTGAATTTCCACTGGGAACCTGCTGGGAAAGGGGAATGTGTGGCTTTGTCTGCCAAGAAATTATGATGCTGCCTTATTATTAATGTACTAAACTGTAAATAATACATCCAGTTTCTTTTATCCAGCAAGAATTGTACTGGGGTTTGAGATTCCTGTGGCTGCTTTCAGTGCTTGTAACATAGTCTGCCACTGGGCTGCTACCTCCTGACTTTAGCTGGCCTGGAGCTCTCCTACCAAACACAGTCCCATGGTACTTGTTGGGTGTATTCCAGAGAAAGCAACTCTGTCTGGAAAAGAATTTGTACCTTTTTTTTTTTTTTGTATATTGAAGGTGTCTGCTAAACTTGCCTTTCATTTTTACGAGGTATGAAGAGAAAAATAAAAACACAACATTTTGGTGGGGAGGGGTGTGGGGGGGGGGGGGGGGTTTTAAGGCACTGTAAGAAATTTCTGTTAAGAAAATAACCCATTTCTACCNCTGCTCCAGAAACTCTGCTCCTACAGGGTCTGTCACCTTCCAGGGAGGTGGCTCCTTGGGCTTCTCCACTGGAAAAACTTTATTTTAATGACACTAATTATTCCTGTTCTTCCCAGCTTTAACCAGTGATGGTTTTGCAAGTGGCTTAGGGACCAACCACCCCTGGCAGGTGAAAGTTCTTCCAGTGGAGAGGCCAAAGCAGCTTCCCTGGTGCAAACCCAGGAGCACCACGTGCAGATCCCACCAGGCTGAGATGTGGTGGGTGCCATGGGCTGGCAAAGCTTGTTGATAGCAATAGCTGATCAAAAAAAATATAACCCCCTGACCTCATTTCATGGAGTTTGCTAAGTCCAGGAAGGGATTTACTCTGCTGGTGCCTGAAGTGACAGAAAATGGGCTTCTGAGGAGAACTCCAGTACTGTGATTTCTGTTTTTTATTAATAACTGAAAAAACTTAGGTAACTGTAGCTTCAATTCTCCATTTTCATGGAGTTTGAAACCTTCTGAGGCAGAGAAGCTTAAAATAAAGCTTCCCCCCAGCAGGTGTGGACTGTGCACTCTGACATGAAGCCCTACCATGAAATAAACCATGGTGCAGCTTTCAGCTCTCTGCCAGGGAAAGGTGTTCTCCTGCAAGCCCACCCTGCTGGAGAGGAGCTGTTCCAAAGCTAGTGCTTCCTCTTCTGTGTCTTGTCTCTGATCAGAGGAACTCTGAAGTAGATTTTAAAGTGTGAAGAAGCCTTAAAGCTGGAGTTGTTTTGACTGTAGCACAGAAGCTCTTGCTTCTAACGTGGGGTGGTTGCACCAAAACCTTGGCTAGAAAAGTTCTCTGCAGCTTTGGCTCCTCGGGGTGGCCACTGCCAGCTCAGCCTAGGCTTTTCTGCATCCACCCAGAGCTGCTGTTACACTCAGATGTAATTTTTTTTTAAGGCATTTGTTGGGTTTTCAGCTCATTTTCTGAGGTAGCTGGGAAGTTGCTGGTTTTCTACCAGCACTGATCTTTACTTGAAGGACTGGGAATAGTGATGAGAGGGGCCACCAAAATTCCTGTGATGCTCTGAGGGGGCACCAACCTCACTGGAAAGCTCTGAGGGGACCATCAAATTCCTGTAAAGCTCTGAGGGAACAAACTAAAGCTCTGAGGGACCCATCAAATTCCTGGGAGCTCAGAGGGAAGCATCAAACTAAAGCTCTGAGGGAAGCACCAAAGGAAAGCTCTGAGGCAGCACCGATTGGGCTTTTCCAGTCTTCTCCTAAATCACCAATCCCTCGGGATCCCTGAGGCAGGAATCCTGCTGAGAGCCTCTGCCAGTAGCTGCTCTGCTGCTTTTGGGGGTGCAGAGCCCCCGGGGGGGGTGGGTTTGGGGGTGGCTCATTGTGTGTCCATCCTGTCTGCTTCTCGTTGGCATCCCCGACAGCCCAGCCCCGGCGGCGGCGCCGCCCAACCTGCTGCTCCCTGCTCTGAAATAACCAGTTCATTTCATCCCGGTTTGGAAGTCTGGTTTTCTTTGGTTTGATTTTAATTTATTTTTTTGTTCGTTTTTCTCCTCTTTACTGCTGTCATTTTTTTTTTTGTGCTTGTTTTTTTTCCCCAGCGAGGGTTGTCGGCGAGAAAATACAATGAAGAATGTTGGATGTCGCAAGTATGCGTTTAATTCCCTGCAGCTGAAGGCTTTCCCCAAGTATTACAGGCCTCCAGAAGGAACTTATGGAAAAGTTGAAACATAAAAAAAAAAGCATTCCATGGTCCTTTTTAAACTGCTGTTCCATTAAAAGCTGTGGATCCACTCTAGGTTAACACCTGATTTTTCTCACCCCGAAGAGCTCGATCTCTGCCCCTCCCCGTGTCCGTTCCGTTAGTGGCACTGGGCTGGAGCCTCTGCTCACACTCCCCAGGGCTGGAGCTTCTGCTCACACTCCCCAGGGCTGGAGACTCTGCTCCCAATCCTCCTGCCACCTTCTAGCTTGGGAACAGTGGGATGACTCTGCCCATTCCAGCTGCCTCCAGTGGTGAGTGGGTATCGTGCTGCTGGACCTGCAACTGGCTGGGTAGCCACGGGGTGGGCAGGGGCTGCAGGGAGGGCATTGAGGCAGCTGGGTGACACCACCATCCTTTATTTTGTTGTCTCCTTGACTTGAGGTGGAGCTTTTCAGAACCTTTTTGAAGCAGAGAGACTCGAAGTAAGTTGTAAATAAGAAGGGGTTGGATCCCAGGCAAGCAGATGCATTGTTACAATCAAGAGGCTGAAGTTTAAGTTAAAAACAAACCCCAACAAGTTTAACTAAAAAAAAAATAAATAAGAAAATCAGCACAATAAAATGCAGGAGTAGAAGTTGTTTTGCTGTGTATAGGGTGCCATATGTAGGGTGCCATGTGTGCTCCTGCTCTGGCAGGGGGGTTGGACTTGAGACAGAAGTTCTTTCCCAGCAGAGTGGTGGCCACTGGCACAGGCTGCCCAGGGAGGTGGTGGAGCCCCCATCCCTGGAAACATCCCAGGTGGGGTTGAGGAGGCTCTGAGCCCCCTGCTCTAGCTGCAGATGTCCCTGCTCTCAGCTGGTGACCTCAGATGTGTCCTGGTTTATGACTAAGCTCCACATAGCATTAGATCAAAATATTCACCAGCTCTCCTGGGGAATAATCTCCCAAAGAATGCCTTTGAAGCCAAGATAGCTTTTAAAACGTGCCCAGGGAGGAGGTGGAGTCCCCATCCCTGGAGGTGTTGAAGAGCCAGGGAGATGCTGTGCTTAGGGACTCGGGGGTTTTGCCAGGGCTGGGAATGAGATTGGACTTTGCTGAGCTTGGAAGGGCTGTTCCAGCCAGAACAATTCAGAGATTCACTCCCAGATGTTTTCGTGTGAAGTCATCCCTGGTAGCTTTGTGCAGCACCCTGCTCCCTTCTTGATTTCTCCAGCTCTAGAACAGACCCCACGTGCTCAGGCAGTCTGAGAGCAGCAGGAGGCAGGTAAGTAGGTGGCTGCTCTCTGGTTGCTGTCTCTCCCTCGCTCCCATGTCTGTCTGCACTGTCACTGCTCTGCCATGTTCATCCTGCTCCCATGTAGAGCTTTGGGGCTTCCAGGGCCAGCAGGTTCTGCACTTTGCTCCTTGCAGTTGAGCTGTGAGCAGCGTGGCAACAGAGCCAGGCCAGGGAGCTCTGCCCTCCTGGGTCCTTCCCACTCAGCCCCTCTCGTGGTAACAAAACTCTGTGCACAAATAAAAACCTCAGTGTGGGTTTCATCCCCATCCCAGGTCTGGACAAACCATCTGCAGCACAACTTTGCAGCCCCTGTTTGGTGATTTAACACTGAGTTGGGGGGTGGGAGGGGAGGGGTGGGTTGTGTTGCCAAAGCAGCAGCAAATTGTGTGGTGGAAACCTTTCCAGTGGCAGCTCTTTGGAGATGGGATTCCATGAGCTCTGCTCAACCTCCAGTCCCTGGCCTGCTGGGAAATGCTACCTTTATTTTTGTACAACTGCACTCTCCAGTTTGTATGAGTTGATGGTTTTTTGTCTGTTTCCAACACGGTGAATTCTGGTTCAAGTCCTGTATTGTTCTGTTAAATAAAGAACTCACCCAGTGTTCAGCTTCAGAAGGAGAACAGCAGCTCTCTTGGGACAACGAGCAGAGGCACTCAGCCTGTGGCCAACAGTCAGCAGAGCCACTCCAGAGCTCAGAGAGAGATCAGTGGCATCAGAAAAAGAAGCAGACCTGCTGACTTGGCACGTGCAGAGAGCAGTGGGACAGCAGCCTCACCACCACTGCCTTCTCTGCCTGCAAACACTCTGGGTTTGGGCTGTGGTGAGGTGCTGGGATCCAGCCCTGTGAGGAGGGAGCACGGGCAGGGTGTGAGGAGCAGGGAAGAGCCCAAGGGATTCATCCCCCAGAGAAGCTGAGCCCAGCATCCCCGCGGGGGGCTCCACCCAGGTGGCGAGAGGTGAATTTAAAGGGTTAAATGGAGTGCTGTCTGATGGTCTTTTTTTCTTTGGAGTATTTTTTTTCCTGTTTTTTTCCAATCCCAAACTGTTACCAAGTGTGTCCTCTGTGTGTCCTGTGGCAGTTCCTCCAGCACAGCTGCCTGTTGTCCCATTGACACGTGTAAAAAGGACTGTACAATACAACTCTGTCCCCACACAACTGTACTTGCCAAGCTCTGTGCATTGAATCTTTCTATGGACTGGGGTTTTTTTTTGGGGCAGTATTTACTAGATCATAACCATCCAGCTGCTGTTTGAGCTGTTCTAGTTCCTCCACTCCATGTATGCTGTAAATGTGCTAGTCCTTAGGGTGACAAACCAATAAAGAGCTGACCAGAGGAGCAGGTCGTGGCTTCCTTGGCATGGATTTGGGGGGAGTGAGGCTGAGCTCTGGGGGGTGCCCTGGCCTGACACCCTGTCTCTGCACCAAGCTGGGGTGGAAGGAGAGATTTTACACTCCCAACATGCTCAGGTAGTTGCCAGGCACCAGTTTGACCCACACTCTCTACATTCAGCAGCAGCAGTTGAAGAAGCAGCATATATAGATACATATAGATATTTATTTATTTATACCTACTTTCTCCATCAATCTTCCAGACCTTCATTTTTCCCCCTTCCACTAACAAAATTCCTCCTCTGCTGCTCAAACTGGAAGAAGGGAGATTGAGATTAGAAACAAGATTTGTTCACTCCGAGGGTGGTGAGACACTGGCACAGGTTTCCAGGGAAGCTCCATCCCCAGAAGAGTTCCAGGCCAGGCTGGCTGGGGCTCTGAGCACCCTGCTCTAGGGGGAGGTGTCCCTGCCCATGGCAGAGGGGTTGGAACTGGATGATTTTGGTCCCCTCCAACTCTAGGATTCCATGAGAAGAACCAGGAATGGTTCCTGAGGACTGGAAGAGAGCCACTGTCACTCCAGGCTTCAAACAGGGCAAGGAGGAGGACCCAGGAGATTACAGACCTGTCATCCTCACCTCCACCCCTGGAGCAGCTCAGTCTGGAGCTGATCCTTAGCACATGGAGGAGAAGGGGGTTATCAGCAGTAGTGAGGATGGGTTCAGCAAGGTGACCTCAAGCTTGACCCATCTGGTGGTGTGAGCAGCAGGGCAGGTGAGGGGACAGCAGTGGGTGGTGTCTGCCTTGATTCCAGCAGAGCTCCTGACACTGCCACCCAGAGCATCCTCACAGGCAAGCTCAGGAGTGTGGGTTGGAAGAGTGGACAGGGAGGTGGGCTGGGAACTGACTGAAGGTGCTGGTGACACCCAACGGGGAGGAGGGGGTGACACAGCAGAGCTGAGCTGCCATCCAGAGGCCTGGGCAGGCTGAAGGAATCACCTCATGCACCAGTGCAGGAGAGGGGAGACCTCCTGGAGAGCAGCTCCATGGGGAAAGGAGGTTATTGTCTCTCTACTCTGCACTCACGAGGCCACATCTGGAGTGTTGTGTCCAGTTCTGGGCTCCCCCGTTCAAGAGGGACTGGGAAATACTGGGGAGAGTCCAGTGGAGGGCAGTGAGGATGCTGAAGGGGCTGGGACATCTCTGGTGAGGAAAGGCTGAGAGCTCTAGGGCTGTTTAGCTGGAGAAGAGAAGCCTGAGAGGGGATCTTCTGAATGTTCATAAATATCTGAATGTTGGGTGTTAAGATGGGCCAGAGTCCTGCCAGTGGTGCCAAGCAGCAGGGTGAGCACTCCACAATCATGCAGGAAGCTCCAGCTCAGCATGAGGAGAAACTTCTTCCCTGGGAGGTGCCAGAGCCTGGCCCAGGCTGCCCAGAGAGGGCAGGGATCTTTTGCTCTTCAGCTCATCATGTGGGATAAACCTGATTCTGTGCTGCCTGGGGATGCTTCTGGCTCAAGTCACCCCCCTCCAGCAATTCTCAAGGCATTTTCAGTGTGGGCAGAGCCCCCAGGGAGGCAGCAGCCCCTGTGCTGGCCATGTGCTTACCTGGAGGGCAGGGCAGGAAGGCAGGACACTCAGATCTCTAGACCCCAGACATTCTCCATACACAGCTGGGAAGGAGGAGAGGCTTCTCCTGAGGAAACTGAACACTGTGACATCTCAGAACCTTGGTGGCTCAGGCTGTTTCATCCCTAGAACTCAACTCTGGTGCTCATGAGAAAACTCATCAGCAAGACCCCAGGCAGCAGAGGTTACTTTGGCAAACACAAGGGAACAGGTCACATTTTGGGGTGAAATGGTCTGAATTTCTTATGTGGTGCCTTGTCCTGCTCCAAGGGACATGTTCTTCAAGCAGGGGTTTTATTCTTGTCCTCACAACAGCTTCAGCCACTGAGGATTACCCCTAGCTCAGACTTTTTTTGCAGTAAAATAAGATCTTTTCAAGGAGGGACTGATAAAAATCTGCTGCTGTGCATTTTAATTAGTGCCACTGAGACACAATTTGTGGCTGGCAAAATT
>VYZU01069857.1:0-11502 GCA_013401355.1 Ceyx cyanopectus | reverse complement strand
TGCTGCTTTGACTTGATTTCTCTCTCTTCATCACAAAGACCTTTGCATATATTGACACCAGACTTCATCTGCCATTTTATCACTCAGTATTACAAGATCTCTCTGTGGTGTGACTTTGACAGCATCAAATAATTATATCCTATCAGAAAAACACTTTTTATTTTCCTGAATATTTTATGAATATTCTTAATAATCCCAAGCAATCTGCAGGTATAACTTTCACACAATGTAAAAACTCACTTTTAACTTCATTTGTGTTTCAGCCTAAGGAAGGATGCCCATGTCATCCAGTGATAAATTGGCTTCTCACTGTCATTAATATTGTTTGGTTAACGATTTTGCCAAAGCTTTTCAGAAATTCAAAGTAGGCAACAGGTAGTGGATTGCCTCTATCCTCACACTTGTCAACTCCTCCAAAAAAGGCTAACAGATGTATTAGGTACAAATTCCCCTTTCAAAATGTTCCGTACCATTAAACTGCTGTTATCCATGTTATCTCCCTTGTCCCTTAAAAAGAGCGCCTCTAATTTGGGAATTCCCTCTGGGCTCCTCACAGTGAACACCAAAACAAATAATTCATTTAGCTTTTCTGCAAAGACCTTGTTTTCCTTGAGCACTTTTTACATCTTGATCATCTATCAACCTCATAGACCTTCAGGCAGGCTTCTTGCCTTTGATGTGTTTGAAAAAGTTTTTATTATTAGTTTTTATGCCTTTAGCAAGTTATTCTTCAAAACTGTTTTTGTCCTCTATTATGATGGGTTTGCATTTCACTTGCTGGAGTGTAGTGGGGTTTTTGCCTTAGTTCATTTGGGCAAGACTTCTAAGGGTGTCCTTTCAATGCTAATGGCCTTCAGTCTAGTAAAGCCCTTTGCTAACTTCTCATGGGACCTTTGATAAAGTTGCAGTTTCTCAAATAGGGGTAATTCTCTCTAATAAGTAGAAAAACTTAATTCCTGTGACAGGAATTTCCTACAGCTGCCACATCACCTGGAAGTGCCATTTTATTCCATTTCTCTTTTTTTTCCTACTGCTTTTCATTTTCTTTTCCATTTTCAGTTGGCCCCTTTTCCAAAGTGTGTGCCAATCTGTGTGCGACTTTTGGCTTTTGTACTCCACCAGGAATGATGAATTTCATCTTGTATATATTTATTATTACAGAATGATTCTTTGACAGGTACATCTTCAATCAAAACTTAATCCTTGCTCAGGGATAAAGAAATTTTTAAAATCTAGTCTTCTCTTTTGGGCTCTTTGATTTTTTTGCTTCCAGACGATGCCATTTTTAAAGTGTATAAATGCAATTTCTACATCACATTTAATTGTGACACTTAATCAGTCCCCATCATTACATTCTTTGAGTCCTCATTGCTTCTTTGATAATTCTGAGCATGACATTAGAAAGATGCTTACTGTTACCATCTCAATTTGGCATGAAATTTTAATGCATGGAGATTGTGAAATTGTTCAATACTTTTTGATATGATTCTGTCCCCCTGCCTTCTTTTTCCCCCCTTCTTTTCCCTTTTTTGCTTCTGAGATTTCTTTTAACTATAATGTCACTCCTCCACTAGCTTGTTTTCCCCTGCTATTCGGGAGTAATTTTGCACTGCTATTCCAGTGCTCCCTGATTGAGATGCTATTATATCAATATCCTCATTTCAAATCAGCATTTTGCTTTACCCATCTTCATTGCATACATTGGGCTAATTGTCCACTGGCTGGGTAAAGCAGCTATCCTGCACCAGTAGAACAGCATGAACAGATAGAGGGGGTCAAACACTTGGCTCCCTGTCTGTAAATCATTTTTGAATACTAAGAGGTCTTTTGTATTAAATAAATAATAAATAAAGAAGCCCTGGCAGTGACTTTGCCCCTGCGTCTAAAAGGCAGATGCAATCCCAGGCAGAAAATTGAGCTACATGAACAAAGGGCATGTTCCCAGTGCTGTCTGAAGTAGGAAAAATATAATGGATCAGCTCATTCAGGGCATTTCCACTTGCACCTTGTGAGAAGCCCCATCTCTAAGAAGCTCTGGAAAGAGGCAGCTGGAGCTGGCTGCTGTAGAGTGCAGGAGCTCATTCTCCTCAGTGCTCATCAGTTCAAATGCAGCCATTGACTGAAGCAGACTTGCCAGTGACCTTGACTCTGACCCAGTTTATAGAAACACTTGGGGGAGGAGAGGCAGTGAAGGGGGAATTTTTCATAAGTGGGTAAAAAAAAATAAAAATCTCAAACCCTGTGTCTCACTGAAAAACAGAGAAGGGGAGGAGAAACATGAGACTAGAATTACAGAGGTGGAGCTTCAACATATTACCCAGAGTCGGGGAAACTCTCAACACAGCACAGAACATGTCAACCACTCCCTCATTAATGCTCCTTAAAATAAAAATAAAAAAGCCTCTCTCCCCAAAGCAGATACTAAAAGAGGAATTTGATAACATCACAGCTGTAAGAATTACAGAAAGTGGAAGCAGAAAGAAGATGCAAGAGAGTGAGAAAAGAATCTATACTGAAATTCTCTTGCACACTCTGACCAAGAAAAAACTCTGTATTATATGAAGAGAATATATTCCTCCATTGACAAGGGGTAAATTCTTTGAAGAGATGTCTCTGATTCATCAGCAGGGTGCTGGCAGATGCCCCTAGAAAAATATAGAACACGGCTGTACATCTTCAAAAAACTATTTTAGGAGACACTATTTCCTCAGAGGGATATTTGAGTTGTGTTCAGCCCCCCAGGCATGTCCCAGGAAAATACAACCGTGTTTTGATGGTAGGATACTAAAGCTTTGATGGATAATATTTTGATCCAAGGTAAAAGAGTTTGACTAAAGGCCCTAAAGAGCTGTGGAAAGAGACAGAGCTGCTGAGCTAAAACTAAGAAAGCAACAATGCAAGTTCCATGTAAGAGCAATAAAACACCTGAGAGGAGAGATAAGGTGCACAGTAGATCACTGCAAAGTGGAGGGCATCACTAACATGTCTGTCCCAAAAAGCAGCAGTATAAAAAATTCTCAAAATGGCAAGCTACAGGAAAAAACCAACCACAATCACATGCCTGAGTGAGACTCAGAGCAGCAGTCACAGGATGCAAATGTCAATACGTTTAAGCAACTGAAGAAGTTGACTGAAGGGTACTTATCTAGAGCTATGGGAGGAACCAAACACGTGTCTACTGTGCTTCAAACAGGCATCTGAGGTCAAAGGAAAAGAACATTTTAGAAGTGTCAGGTGCAAACAAACTGACCATCACTGACCACAACTGACCATCACTGCATTGGAAGAAAGGAGATTTTGGCTTTAGTCTCTGGGACTTAAATGTTTCATTCTTATTTGGGAGATGAATTTTAGCTGAAACTGTTCCTGTTGTAGGTACAAACATGACTTCATCTGATGGTGTCAGTGATTCCTATGATGTTAGCAGAGAAACTATATATTCTCTTTTATATATATGAAGATATACATATAGACTGTTTCTATTGTTGAAAACAAACCAAATGGTGGAGACAAAGATCATAAATTAAGAGATGAGAGGGAAGTCTGTGGAGGTTATTGAGTGTATTCAGCTGCCTCAAAAAGGAATTAACTCCAACTAAACCTTTCCCAATAAACACCTGTCATAAAACCCTCCAGTGGTAAAGATTCAGCATCTCCTGCAAATAATCTATTCTAGTGCCAAACTAACCCTGCTGCTAGCAAGTTTGTCATAATATTGTGTGTTTAAAAGACCATGGGAATGAAGCTGCTAATATCAGAAACTGCTTTAGCTAGCAGAAATATAGGACATTAGTAGATCAAGAAATAATGTTTACTCCAGAAGAAAGGGGAAGTAGATTTGTTAAAACTGAGTGAAAGAAATGGAGGAATTCTCAACTCATAAACAATCTCATGAGAATCCAAGTAATAGAAATTACTACAGCTAAAGAAATTTATCATGCACGTCACATTTATTTCTGCCCACAGATACCCAAGGTATTCATATTTAACAAAGGGAAGACTCTAATGGGAGTTCTTATAAAAATCTGTAAGTAATATTAGCTCTGGCATTAGTAACTCATACTATGCTAGTCTGGCAGCGAGATATGAGAGTCTAAATCCTTAGTGCCTGCTAAGCAAAAGCTATAGAATCAGACAGCGAGCAGCATGGTGCATTGGTCAGCTACACTCTAGAACTAGTGAAAGAGAGGTTGCCCTCACTGCTGGCTTCTGAGAATTCTATTTGCAATACTAAAAAGCTACACTTCAGTCAATAGCCTCTTGCAAGAGAGAAGTGGTCCAGGACATTTCTACATCCCCAGAGTGGCTCAAACACCAGAGTCACCCTGGAACACAGCCACAGGGCTGGGGGTACCTCTCTTCTAATTGCAGGAGGAGAAATGAGAGGCAGCATTTTGGCTGCTTTGTCCAAGAAGAACTCAGAATAACATGTACTATATTATTCTGGGAATAATTGGCAAAAAATGCTGTTTTGATGTTTGAATGAAACCATCAGGTACTAGCAGCAACCCAGGTAATCTGAGAGACTATCTGAACACCACACTCAGTAGGTTAAAATCCATTATTGTGTTAACAATGATTATTCATTGTTGTTTAGCTGGGGCAGGAAGACTAATCCTAGAATCATTTGGTTGGAAGAGACCTTTAAGATCATCAAGTCCAGCCATTAACGCTACACTGCCAAGGTCCCTAAACCTTGTACCCCAGCACCACATCTACACAGTATTTAAACACCTCCAGGGATGGGGACTCAACCACCTCCCTGGGTAGCCCATTCTAATGCCTAACTAAGAGCTCTGCTGACAGCAGAATGGAGCCAGGTAGCCTGTTATGCTACAGATCTGATTACCCTGTTCATCTGGGGTGAACCATCCACCAGATGATGCAGACCTCAGCTGATCTGTTTAGCTCCGAGTGATTTCTGAGCAACACCCAACCCCAACCCACAGCCTTTCCAAGTATTGATTAACATCCAAACTGGCTTTAGTTGGGAGGAGCATCAGCTTATAATTTTCCAGTGAAATATATCCCACTTTGCTGCTCCAAATTGTAACATGAGCAGGAAAGATGATGAGGGCAAAGAAGAATATTTCAGCAGAAGACAATTGCTTCCAATCATTCAAATTTTAGATTAGCTAATAGTACTTGGGGGTTGATAGTATAAGAAGCTTAAGTGTACAGTTCTGACGTGAAACCCTTGCAAAATCTGTTATTATACTTTATTTGTCAACTATCCAGTATCACTCTGATGATAATACAAATAACATCCTTCCACAAGATGAGTGGAAGCAGAGCCTCCAAGATTGACACAATCAGCAGGACTGACAAAAGGAATGTTTATGTCTCACTCCAGCAAAGAACACACATCTTGAGGAGCAGCTGCTTTTTTCTTAATGTGGAATTATCTGTTGAAGAAAGTGACACTGCCAACAGCAGAGGGGATGGGAGGTCACTGAAGTGACCATTAGGGATAGTTGCAAGCTGTAAAATACCAGAGTTTTCCAAGTCTTCATTTTGTGATCTAGTTTTCCATGGAAACAGAATGCTTCCCTCAGAATATGGCACTGCATTTAAAACCAGGGACACTAGAAAAGCAAAGATCTGGATTTCCACACTACATGTTACTTGTATCTGTTATACAAACGAGTTACAAGTGTTCAGGGCAATAAAGACAAGCAGGGGCTGGATTTGCAGCACATGGAGCACTCACGATGTCACACCCTGAACAGGGCTCCTGCACAGTCAGAACCACTGTGCTTGGTAGGACATGCTAGATGCTGCTGTTGAAGGCCTAGGAAAGAAATGGGTGGAACAACAGCATGGGCAGCACAAGCTCCTGCAGACAGCACTGGCCAGGCAGAGCAGAGCAGCAGGCAGAAGGGCAGGGACTGAGGGACTACCTCAAGCACAAACACATGCATTGCATCTTGGAGAGAAACGAGGAATGGTCTGGAGTGGTAAGAACATGCCAGGGTTGAACAGAGCTCAGACTGGGACAGACAAAGTCTGTGAGCACAGGGGAGGGCTGAGCTTGTACTCTCTGTAACTGCTGATGGGAAAACCTAGAGAAACCTCTTAGCTGAGAAATGCATCAACTCTAAGGAGTTAAGATTGTCATGGAGTCAACGTGTTTCCTTCACCTGGCTGGGCTAACCTCTCCACACCTCACTCAAGCCTCAGCCTCACTGCTTCTTACTGTCTGGGTTTATCAACAGAGAGAGCAACAAGCTGGAACTCACAGATCAGCTTTTCACCAGGCCATGCTATCTGCTGTCCTCCTGCACGTGAAGTTGCACGATGGACTGAGGGGAGCCATCCCTAGGGAAGGACATCCACCTGCCTCTGAAAAAGGGTCTAGAGAGAGACCATAACACAGAACCAGAAGAGTGGATAGTCAGGAGTTTGGAAGAAAGTAGCTATGTTCTCCTCATGGAGTGGAATGTAGTTACCTGCTGAATAATAGTCTTGACTTAACCAGACAAATGTTAAATCATCTGTAGTCTGCTTATACATCCAAGCCTAGCTGGACTGAAAACAGCCTCCCCAGAGACAGGAGGATTGGAAACTTGTCTTTGTTCAAGTCTAAACCTGCACATGGGTTCTCAAAAAACCTTCTTCAAACCATAAAAGGTGTCGTTCATTAAATATCCACACACACCATGCTCTCAGTGCTCTATTTACTCATCTTTTCTTATTAATTCTCTTGTCAGCAGATCCCCACAAAGTCCACAGGCAGTGTCTCTTTCCCTCTTTCATGCCAGCCCACAGAACAGCAGATTGCCATCCTCTATCAGTTAATTCATCAGCTCTTGTGCCAGATGTCTGTGTGGTGGATCTAAAGGTTCCTGCCCAGCACATGACTCAGATGGCAGCATGCTGGGTCTTCATTTCAGCTCTATACTTTGCTTTGAATCAATGACAATTTTCACCCAGAAAAGGTATTAAAAGTATGCAAAGGCTGCAACATCAAGCAGAATGGAACCAGAAAATTTGCTCATGCAGAAAGAAACCAGAAAGCCTGGTGCATGAGACAGGAGATGAGAATTAATGAGCACACCCCAAGTGAGCATTTATTTTTGTTTTCTTTTTGGTCAGGTCTCCAGCTCGCTTAGGGCACAAGGTGAACAGTGTTTAACATAAAAATCATTTGCATGTAGGACTCAAACTTCAATGACAAAAGGAGGTGAAAACCAGGCAGAAGAAAGATGGATGCAAGAAGACAAAATACAGGGTTGCAATGAGAGTGCTTGGGAGCACTGCATCCCACCTCTGCACTTTCATTTGAGGAGGGCAAATCACTTGAAGCAGATTCTTCCCAAGCAGTCAGTCACTGCCACTGCTTGTCTTCTAGTTCCTAAGAGCTCTAAATGACAGAAATAGTCTATCCCAATCTTCCTTGGAGAAGGATGGGCTGGCAATGAGACAGTGAATGTATCAAGCATTGGTGAATGACAGGGGAAAAAAATCTGATCTCAGGCATCTTAAATCATCTCTCTCAAATGAGTAGACACTTGTGATCAGAACTTTCTCTGCCTCTGTTTCCTATCCATAGAAGGATAATGTATTTGTTTCTCACAGGGGTCTGCCCCCAAATAATTAACTAGCACTTCTGAAATGCTCCCAGGGTATAGCAATGAGCGAAAGAAAAAAGCCCATGAGGAGATTAACAAATCTGTCCTCAGAGCAAGATCTGAATAGGGCACAGTAAATACAGGAGAGGGCTGCACAATCAACACTGAAGGCAAAACAAAACTCTGAATGGCTGCTTATTATGTGAAAGTTTTCCATTTGGAGAACTCAGTGAGGCAGGGGTCTAGCTGGGAGAATAACAAGGGCCCCTGTGGATAAAGGCCATTCCACAATGCACACACTCAAGGGGGCTGAGGTGACACTGAACACACTGTGTAAGTTCACTTGTTAAGGGTGTTTGAAAGAGTGGGGATTTGCATTTGCACGTGGGGAGAAGTGCTGGATGGCCACATGGAACCTGTCCAACAAAGCAGCAGTTACACTGCTCTCTCTGAAGCTTCATGTTATTCCAGAGATAAGGAGTGTTTGATGTCCATAGACCATCCATATCCTGAGCTTGCCAGTGCTGAGCACTTGATCCCCAGTCCTAAACACTGAAGCACCTGCTTTACCCATAAGCACACAAGGAGCACTGCTGAATTCAGTCAGCTTGTGCAGATGTTCACATCTAGCTGTGCATACAGGCTTTATAGATTCCTTACCTAGGCTGTAGGCATTTGTTTTCCAAACAGCTCCATGCACGAAGTGTGTTACTGTTCCCCAGCAGAGCTTCCTGGCCTCACAGTCCAGCTGCTGGAATGCCTCATATGACACCCTTTGACATGCTTCAGACAAAAGTCAGCTGAAATCATTTAAACAACACATTCATCTTCTGAGCTAATTCCACTAACCTGCCCAGGGAGGAGAACCATCCACACACATCACCTGGTGGAGAGGTGGGTAGGCAGTGATGTCTGGCATATGTGGTGTGTCACTGGTCTCATCTGCAAGAGTGACAGCAGCAGAAGCAGCTGAGAGCAGCCCTCACTTCACAGACCAACACAATGACCATCACGGAGGGGCTGTTTCAAAATCCGTGACATGGAGATCAAAAGCTTCCTATCATCCTCTGGTTTCTGAATCTATCCTCTCTCTCCTAAAGATCATGTAGGCATTATGGAAATGGACAGAGTTTAGAAATAAACTCACAGAATCACTCAGAGAACTTTGTAAACACCTGAAGAGCAGAGAGCTGGGGGTGCTTTGGTTTACTGGAAACCAGTAAGTACAGCAAACACTTAGCCCTGACCCACCGAGTGCTGGAACCCCTGTAGCTATGGCACTGTGTGTGCCTCATCCCCACTTCACTATCTCTGTCAGCCATCCTCCCTCCTCCAGAATGAACTTTTTTCCCAAGGAAACAGCTTATCTTCAGTGCTACAGCAGCAGAAGAAAAATCCTCCTCTACAGCAATATTTAAAGTGTAGTTTTATGCTCTTTTGGCAGCTAATTTTCCTTAAATGATTTAAGGGAATGAATAGATGTGAAAGGCCTGCACTGAGCCATGCTGCAATGGCAACCTGAAGCTGAACCTCCTCTGCTCTCAACAATCCAATCTCTTGTGGACAGCTCCTCACAGCAGATCTTGTCTGGAATGGGAGGGATGAAGGTTACATTTTTTATGATGTTATTTTGCAGGGAACTTTCCTTTGCATTTTATTTCATATTCCCCAGTGTGAGGAGACTTCAGCTGAGGAGAGGGTGGCAGGACAGATGTTCAAATGCATAATGCCTGCTCTGCCACAGCTTGACAGCAGCCCTCCTGCAACTGGCTCACCTACCCTGCAGTCTGCCATCCAGCAGGTATTATTCATGGAAAAGTCACACTCTGCACCTGGAGAGTAGTCCCAATCTTAAGCAACCTGAAGGAATTCAAAGCAGGTTTTCACTCTGGCACTCTGTCAGGAGGAGAGGGGTGGGCTTTTGTTTTCTGCTTTTGTCCCAGCACTTAGGATATGGTTGGTTCATACAAATATTACTGGGATCAGAGGGACTGAGAATCAGGTATTGCCTGAAAAACAACCAATAATCCCATATACTGCATTGTACTGCTGAGGGTCCCTAACTGTCAGAAAGGCTGGTTTTGACTAGGAGATGATAAAACCAGACAAGAAATATATTTTTTTATAAACTAATTCACTGAGAAATGGAACTCCGAAGAGCCACCTGAACTTTACTGGTAATTTAATCCAGAAAAATGAGATTCCTAAATAGTATTAAAAAAACCCAAACCAAACAAAAAACAAAACCCTGAAAGTGAAATGTTACACTTGTGTTTGAAAGGCTCCTTTTTCTTCCCCTCAGAAGGAAATGAACTGGAACTGGTTCATCTCAGGTTGATCACTGGGGAGGGGTGGGAGACAGAGACATGAAAGAAAAAAAATAGTATTTCCATTTCAGACCAACCTTGACAAAACATTTCTTCTGATTTTTCATTTTAGCTACCACAGCAATTCATTCTTCACATATGGGGCAGCTGGAAACTACCACAGCTTCCAAAAATTACCAGGAATGGGTCAAAGCTGAAATTCCCACCCCCTTAAAGAATATATTTATTTTAGTGACAGTGACTTTTAATAGTGCCAGGTTTTGTTGCTCTACTGACTGGAAGCATTTCCCTACGCACAACCTTCAGGTAACTTTTTAAGTTACTTTTTAAGTTATTGCTGGAAAAATAAACCCCTTTTTCTCTTACAAAGGAGCTGTATGCTCTCTCCATCATCTAGGAGGAAAATTGTCTTGCTATTTGGGGTAGGAAACAGGGGAAAGACCAGGCTGGCTGTAAAGCTCCTTTCTGTACCTTCCATCATCATCACTAATAGAGCAAGGCTTGGGAGCCTTGGTCACAGGCACAGTGCTAGGAGCTGCACAGAACAGAAAGAAAATCTGTGCCAAACAATTAGCAGCCTAAGAAATTATTTTCCAAGCTATTGGATTCCACTCAGTATGTAAGGACCTTATCTGTTAACCTATCTTCCTTGTACCTAAAGCCCCTTCTGTACAGGTATTACTAGTAGCTGGAAAAAAAAAAAAAAAAAAAAGTCCAATTAATGCATTAGGAGAACCAGGAGTTAAATTAAAGGGACTTTTATCCTCTACAAGATGTAGCCAGGGGTAAGAATCCTCTTTCTTTATTAGCAAGACAAACCAGGTCTTTTTCCACACCAATGGAAAAAAAATTACCAAAACTTCAGGGAATTAAAGATGTAAATGCCATCTCTGTAATAGGAATCAAAAAAGAAGAACAAATACTAGGAACTCCACACAGAAAGAATAATCATCTATAAAATCTTCTCTTATTTTTTTGGCAGTGATTTTTTCCTACCCATCTCCATCTTTGTTCAGCAGTTTTTCTTATGTGCCACGTTCAATAATCCTTCTCCGCTTTGATGTCAAACATTCAATAGCTGTCTGCTTCCCTCCCACTCCTCTTCTCCATATTCTCTGCAATCCATCTCCTCTGATTAGCTAAGATTTCACCTTCAAGAACACCTCTGCTTCTCTGAGGGAGCAGGAGGGTGTGCGTGTGTGTTTAGATAATATTTGCAAATATGATCCCCCTCCTTCTCCACATGCTACACAGCAGCCCCTGCCGGAGCTCTGGATTGAACAGCAATGCCCTTCAGTAATTCAATTTGGGGGGCCTGCAGTTTTAAATCCAGCTCAGGATATCAACGAGAGAGGCTTGATTCAATTTAGGCCCTGCTTTCAGAATTATTCCATATTTAATCCGAGCTGAACTTCATTTTGCTTGCTCTCTCCACTCTGATGCTTCAGACAACAAGACGCAAACATCCCCTGACCTCCTGCAGTAGAGGAGATGGTTCCTTACTTCTCTTTGGATATGCCACTGGGTCAAACCATGCCAGAGTTGCTAGCATCTTGCACAATCCTATAGCAGAAGAGAGCTGCTTGTGCTGGCATCCCCTTTTC
>VYZU01069856.1:36050-49567 GCA_013401355.1 Ceyx cyanopectus | reverse complement strand
AACTATAAGATTAATTTCAACTGTGAATGGACAAAAAGAAATCATGTTACTAATTGGAATTTGTAATTAAGGAGTGACTTTTTTTTTTTTCCTGTCCTGTTTACAAGTTAACTGGCTATATTTAGAGAACTCTTACATTTTGAGGTAGATATAATTCCAGGGACATAAACATGTGCTCCTCGAAGTACTGCATATCCACACTGGGCTCCAACAATGACTTCTGATGCATGTCTTTTTAAACTGCACCTAAACATACAAAATGTAGTTTGTTTAAGGAAAAAAAAGAAAAAAATCATAATGAAAAAAGGCCAAACACCTTCCAAGTAAATTCTAGTTCATTGATACTGGTTTTGTCACAAGGAAAAAATAGTTCGCTATCATGTATCACATTTAAAAGATTCATTTTAGTCCCAGAGGAATCAAAAGTAGAGCCAAGAAGGAAATCAGTCCTCAAAATAAAGCAAATTCTGACACATTCTGCCACTATTATGAACCTGACAGGAATACATGTAAATTATAATGGGATGGAGAAATAATCCTCCATCTCTACCTAGGTCACATAACTGTAAATTGATTTTTATGTGATTTTTTTTTATTAAACAGCTACTAAGTATTCTAGAATACACATCTAACCAGGTGCAAGGAGCTTTGCCAGTAACATCTGTGAAGACAGTTACTTGAAATTTATTTATTAAAGAGTAAGCACATTTGAATATAAAAAGANAGTGTACAGCATTTACAAACTACTACTTGTTACCAATCTCCAACTAATATGACATAAACTGAATCTGAACTATGTTAGTTTTCATTCTGAATAAGATACTTTAAATATAGTTAATTCAATATAACAGTGAATAAACTGCATAAAAGCAGACATAGACTCAACATGGGAAATCTCCAAACTCACCTGAAGAATGCAGAACAAGTAGGCATTTTGTAGGGGATAAAATTGATTCAGGTATCCTTTCAGCATTATTGATTCAGTCTCCCTAAGTCTTGCTCTGGACTTGATGCCAATTGCAGAAAATCCTGCTGTATTTTAGTTATAATTCAATATTCCACCACAAATGTTTAGTTGTTCTGCCACTCACCTAGCTTTGCAGAGAGGATCTCATAAATCCAGAGAGAACTCTATGTTTTCTTACATCTTTTATGGACTAAAACTCTGACCTAGTTAGGATACAGACTGTTGCCTGGGTCTTGGTACAAATCAAGTTCTGCTTCATTTATAGCAAGTCAGTTACCCTAACTGGTTAACAAAATAACCCAACCTGTAAGTAAAATTGTTTTATGGCATTTTAAGGCTAAATAGTGGAAATTTCAAACCTGGGTCCAATGACAGGAATTAATAAGATGTCCTGGAGTTTCGGGTGCTCAAGAACTGGAACACATAGTCCTTTAAATTGCTGTTTCATTAAAAAAAAATAATTATTAAGAAGTAATAAAGTCCTAATATTTAGAAGTACTTAATTAGACTGAAACATATTTTTCCATTCATAATTTATTACTGTAGAGTACAACAAATTAATGAAAACAGTTGAGAGGGGTTGGGAATAGTATGTAAAGAGAAAATATGTGTTAAAAATACTAATGTAAAAGACTACTTAAATTGAAAAAAAAAATAAATAAGGGTACAAAGTGATTCACTGAGAACTGACTTCAGGGTGTGGGCCAGTATTCTGCACTCATGACCCTACCACTGGTGTTTGCTTTCTTCTGACAGAAGGTTGTGTGGAGTTGCCATCAGATCACAGTAACACCACCAGAAAAGCTTGGATCTAATCTGTAGATGTAGATCCAAGTCTTATCTTTTTGATGTTTTTCATTATAAACTCTACTCCTGTATTGCCTGATTTACTTCATGTGCCAGATTGGTTATAATTTTTAATTTTCATTTTAATAATGATTGAGTACCAAGAGCTGAGCTGAAAAAAATGACAGCTTGCCATTTTACAGCTGCCCTAGGTGATCTCTAGAGGTCCCTTCCAGCTCCTCACATTCTATGATTCTATGAACTGCTCCTGGACTTTAGAAAGATGGTATCTTCTCAACTGAACCTTCTAAAATATAACCTTAAAACATTAAAAAGCATAATTAGTTTGCATCTGATTTTTTTAAAAGTATTTTCTTTTAGGAAAACACAATACAAAATGTTTATGAAAATAGTCTCAATTCAGTTTTCAGCAAAACATTTTCCCTTGAAGTAAAATATCTTACCACAATATGCATTTCCAGATTTCTACAATCAACCTAAAATTAGCATAACTCATTACCATTGCAGCCAGCAGAATACTGTCAACTGCCTCTGCATCACAGAAATGTCTTGGTTCCTGTCAGGAACCAGCTCCCTGCACACCCACTAGCATTAATAATTTACATCATAGAAGAACTGGATCTTTTTACACAGGATGAAGATCTAGGATAGAGTTTCAATCTACCTCTTAAACATTATGGCTTACATATTACCTCTTAAATAAATGTTTAATGAAGATAAAGAAAAATCCAGAAAATTTAAAGAAAATAGAAGTAGCTGCAGGGCATCACTCTAGATCCAGTTTCTTATAGGTACAGATTTTCTCACTTGCCTAAACACTTTGTGCAATGAGATCCAGACCCATTATCCTTTAATCTTAAAATGTTCCAAATATGCTGAACACAACATGCTAAACTACAGTTTTTATCCCTGGCTATCATATTCTGTAGACTTATGATGCCTTTACAGTATTTACTACAGTAGTAACCCAATACTACCACAACACAACCCAGGGTCTGGACCTGATGTGAAAAAGAGTTTGTTTTCTTTTCCCTCTGTTATTGCCTTTCTTGGATGTATTAGATGAGAAGTGCTGCTAGATTATGAATTTCCATTTACCATGTAATGCTGACAGGAAATCAATATGATTTCATAATGTTAATACTAGTGGACGTGGATTATGTTAAGGAATAATTTCCTGTAATGAAAAGCTCTTATAATCAGACAAAAGATGAAATATCCTGTTATTTTTGAGTAACAAAGAAAACTGCACAAACCTTCTGGATCTCTTCAAACAGCAATTTTTTCATGTGTTTCACTGAGGTTATGTGTGTGTTAACTCTAACAGTTGTGAAACCTGGTGGATGAGAGAGATGACTTAACAGAGACTGATATTTACTCTCCACCTCCTGTGTTCCTAAAGCAGTGATAAGCTGAAATGAGAGAAGAAATTAACATTAACTGAAATAACAGCTAGGAAGCTCTGTGGGACTGTACAAAGGACAGTGCTAAAGATATGGAAAAGTAGATTCAAAACTATGAATTAATAACATCTCTCCTGATACACAGCAATGTCATTTTGTGTCCTTTGACATGAGGAATATTTGGTTCTACACTAGGGTAAAGGAGTATCTCTTGTCAATATTATGTGGTTATAAGTGGTTAATTTTCTCTGTGATACTCTTTAGTGAAAACTAAAAAGGAAGCCTCAGATTTTTGCTAAGTTTGTTTAAATATTTTTACATTACTTTGAGACAACAGGAATAATTTTATATTTTATATGGAACTATATGTAAAAATCTGTGTCTAATGTGAAGACAATACTGAATTGTAAGGTATTAAAGTCACACAAAATAGATATCAAAGGACAATTAACAGTATTGTTAGTGAATATTTGCTGATGATTAGTAGGATCTACTTCACATACCTCATTATTTCTGAACACTTTGGTGAGATACTCTTCAACTTCAGGTTGGAAAGAGATTTTGGGGAAAAAAGACATCTTCCTTTAGTTTCGAAAATCTGCTAATAAAGAACTGAAATAAGCAAAATATTTTCTTAGCAGTTTTTACCATATTCTACAAGTTGATGAATGTAACATAAGATGTACCCACAAACCCTAAGCTGCAGTTTCTGAATCTTCTGTTTTAAAATGCAATTTTACTGTACTCAGAATTCCAAATATTGCTCAGGACATGACTGTAGCACTACTGTCAGTTACATTTCAGAGTAAGTTATTTAGCATCTGCAGTCACAACAAGGCTACTGCTGTAGCCTGGCTGTATTTTCACATCATTCCCAGATTACTTTCCAAGGATACTTTATCAGTGTTTTAAATGTGAAGAAAGTGTCAGCACCTCTAAATCCGGTCCTGTTAAAGTTCCCCTAGCTAGCCTTTGGAGAAATTGCTGCTTAGTCTCTGAATTTAGGCACAAAAGCTCCTCAAAGAATTTAGTTTTGACTCTTAAGTCCGATCTTTGAAATTCTTTTTCTATTGGTCTAGGTGATCCTGCTCAGGCAGGGGGGTTGGACTAGATGATCTTCTAGGTCCCTTCCAACTCCTAATATCTGTGAATCTGTGAATCATATCTGCTCATTTTTAGAAATAATCTTCACATTTTTCCCTGTCAGATTTCTTTTTCTCAAGCTTAACTTCATTAGGTTTCCTCCACAGTTCAAGTTATCCAAACTTTGTAACTGAAAGACACATGCATGACTGTGGACAAGTGTTTTTTTTCCATACAGACTTAAAAAATTAAAGGACGGTAAGTAACAGTTTTGTCTTGAGTCTGTGTTTAATTCAGAGTGGGAATAGTAAAGCATTAATGGAACAGAAACTCTGCTGAGCCTTACTGAAAATCTTCAAACTGTTTGGTGAAAGATTACGTGGTTATTTATAAGGTACAGGAAATTTCCAGATGTTTTAATTCCTTCTGAGTAGCTTTCAAATAAGGAAGGTTTAATCAGTTTGCAGACTTCCAGGCTGGGAAACATAGCTGAGAAGGGATAAAATACACGTTTATGAATTCAGACGTGACAGGAAGAAAAGCTGATGAGTGCCTAGGGAGCCCCTTTGTTAGGCTTCAAACAGACCTCGCAGGAAGCAGGTTCAAAAACAAAAGTTGGGGGTTTTTCACAGGCACCTGCTGTGCAGTTGCCCCAGGAAAGGCTTGATGGACTTCAGAAGAGAGCCCTGCGAAAGCATCATGCCTTGTTCACCCCCTCCTGATGGATTTCCCGCGGACTGGTGGGAGCTGCTGCGGAGGACGCGAAACTGGGAGCAGGGCTTTGATCTCCCGCTCCGCACATCAGCACCCAGAGATGCCAACAAGCTTTGCCTTTCACACCTCCTTCCTCCACCCCTTCCCACACCAGGAAAAAGACAGTGGATGGGGAGTGCAATTTGGTGCTCTTTATTCCTCCATCGGCCGCGATACAGCGACCAGCGGGTGTGACGGCAGCACCGCTCTTCCCGCCTCCCCGAAGCGCTGCGCGGCACCTCCAAGCGGGCCCAGGGCTAGCGGGGAGGCGGCGGGACGCTCCGCAACACTCCCGCAGCCTCGGGACGCCACCACAAGGGCTGAACACACAGCGGGCAGCCCGCGTTCCACCCTCCCGCGGCGGCCACGGCCCCCGACACGCCGCCATCTCCCCACCTACCGCCCGCCGCGCCCGGGCCGCTCCCTCCGCCTCCCGGCCAGGAAGTCCCGCCTCGCAGCACACGGGGTTGGGCGGAGACCGACGGGACCGTGCGGGCTAGGCTGGCACTACGGGAGCCACACACGCCTGAGCCGCGCTGAGAAGCGGCCGTGCCGTGTGGCACACGGAGCTGTGCCGCGGGGCGATGCCTGGCCGCCCGCCTCCAGCAGGAGTTACTCCCCGGGCCCCAGGCACGGGAAGAGAAGCAGCGGCTCCGACCCAGAGTGGGGGGGTCAAGCAGCGCGGCCCGAGCCCTGGCCGAAGAGCTGCCCACAAAGCTGCGGTGGAGCGGCTTAGCCCCGTGGTAGTCCTTTCGGAGCTAGCAACGATGGAGCAACTCGGGCTACGTGTCTTTATTGCTCGCATGAGCAAACTCAAGTGGTGTAGAATCTATTAGAATAGTAGGTTTTGTATTCCCACCCCTCCCGCACCTACCTGCGGACTTCTTCACTAAGGCGGAGCAGCGTTAGTGCTCTGCTACTGACCCTCCCCAGCTTGCTGTCGAGAAAACCGGGGTACCCACCCAAGAGTTCAATACGCAAGAGCCTCTAGTACAGCGCTGAAAACGAACCCCCTATTTTTAAATGCTTTATTACACAGGAAAGAAGCAAGTGCCTTTAAAACCACGGGCCCTTCCCAAGCGTAACGAAGGCGGCGGAGCAGGCACGGCACCCGCACCCGCACCGCCCGGCCGAACGCCGCGGTGACGTGACCAGGAGGTGCCAGCGCAGATCGACGACGTTCCCGCTGCGGGGCAGACACTGCGGCCGGGGATGCTTCCCGCTCCCGGCCCGGCGGGGAACCATCACAGCCTTCGGTGCCTTGCGGAGAGGCTCCGTCTTCCCGTGCTAGACCCCAGACCACTCGGTTCTTAGCCACACCCCGGGGAAGAACCCGGTCTTTCCTCGCTGTTCGCTCAACTGCCGCCTCCAGCCGGCATCCGCAAGCCGGCACCCCGACCGGCGCTCCCGCCGCAGTCACCCTCCGTGGCCGTGCGTGATGACGCAGGAGTGATGCGGTTGGGGCGGCTCCTCGCTCCGTGCGGCCGTTGAGTGGGGGTGGGACGGTGCTTTTTGCCCGCCCCCTCCCCCCCCCCCCGCCCGGCCGCTGGCCCGGGGCCGCTGTTGGGTCGCGTCTGCTGGAAAGAGCCGCCGCCGCCACCGCCGCTTGGCTGAGCCCCGGGGGGCTCGGCTGGAAGCCGTGGCCAGGCATGGGCCTGCTCTTTGCAAAGCTGTGGAGTCTCTTCGGTAGCCAAGGTGGGCGCGGGGGCCCGAGTGGGTTGCGGGGGAGCGGTGAGGGAGGGCGAGCGGAGCCCGTGGGGCTGAGGGCAGCCGGCGGAGCTTGGGGGCCCGCTCTGGTGGCGGGGCTTCCCCTGAGGCTGAGCGAAAGTTGGGCTTTTCTTTGTGCGGCGCCTTGAGCTGCGGTGCCGCGGCGCCTCCCGCTCGGAAGGAATCGCTTTGTTCCGCTGGCTCTCGGGTCCCCTCCTCTCCCCCTTCCTCCCGGGCTGCTCCAGACGCTCCTGCAGGCCGTGTGCTCCCCAGTTCGCCTCCTCCTGAAGGCTGCTGCCTCTCCCATGTGGGGTTTTCAGCGTTGTAGCGGCTGAAGCTTCCATGGGCGGTGAGGGTTTCGTCTCTGCAGGCTCCGGTTTTGCCTGCTGTTAAAAGCATGCTGGGTTTATTTTTTAGTGTCGAGGAAAAAAGAAAGAAAACAAGCCCCATACTTGCGCCGGGACCGCAAAGACTTCAAGTTAGTGTTTTGGCCAAAGGTGCTAGTTAAATACCGCTAGGGATCCAAGAAAGTAACTTCTTAAGCCAGGATTGGAAAGGTCACACAGGGATCGCTTTCCCTGCTCCCAGCCCCACTGTAATGATTGATGCTTCAAGCCAGAGTTCACAATTGGTGGCTGCCACTGCCTTCAGCTCAGTAGAAAAAAGTAGAAACTTATGTTTTATCTGTTAATTTATTTATTTGACAGAATGTTGCTTACTCAGCCTTCTTTGGTTAGAAAATAGTTGAGGAATTTATCATGGGTGTTGTTTTTCCTTGAGACCCTGAGTTTGGAGCAAGCTGATGTTTACGTTGTTCTCAGATTTCCAAATGTTCTCTTCATTCCCCCTTTAAAGTTACTAAAAACGTGGTGAAGGTTTTTTTGTCCAACAGTGTCACCAATGCAGCATTTTAAGTGTTGAAGGCAGGTACCCCTGATGTCCCTTTGTCACTGTAAGTGCACATAACCCATTTTAGTTCTGTAAATACCAGAGCAATCTTCATCTGTGTGCCTGTTAACATCTGTGTATCAAACTCTCTTTTAATGAGATGGGAATGGGATCCAGACTGTTTCTTTTTCCTGCATATGCTATCCCACCACATCATTCATCAAATCTAACAGAGTTTTCTAAGTTTGGCGGTGATAGTTTGAAGATTCTTATTTTTCTGAACTGGAAAACCCATTTGTTAAGACTCAAGGTTCTTCCTTTTCTCTGGAAACTGTTGAGCACTGCCTTGGTTTTCATAAAATACTGCAATCTGTGGCTCCTTTCCTTCCAAGAAGGACTCCAGAGAGATGTTGATAAGCAGAGAACTGCCAGGAGATAACTTCTGGTACCTTTTAGTGCTGGTCTGATTGGTACCTTATGTTATCAATATTTCTGTTCAGGAAGAGGTTCAGATTCTTGTTTTCTTGCTGGGATTCGTTTGGTTTGGGGGTTTTTTCTCCCTCTTGTGGTGACCATAGAGAAGAAAGTGAGTTTCTTTTCATGGGCAAAATGGAAATTCTACCCTAGAAAAATCTCTTAAAATTATTTTTTTTTTTTTAACTCATCTAGTGGGAAGTTATTCTTTAATTCCATGTCTGTTTTCCTTTAAATATTACTATTAATAATAATGGGTAATAACTATTGAGTTGGTTTTGGTTGACCATCTGGTTATATTGAATCTGGACTATTTCTTGGAGAATTCATGAGCAGTCCCACGAAGCTGCATGTTGAGCAGACTAGCACAGAAACACAATTTTGACTGCTTACATGGAATATACCGAAGGTGTAAATAGAGCCCTGGTGTGTGGAGCCTATCATCAGCTCTTCATGGCTAGTGTGGGTTGTGCTGATAGTCTGAGGCACTTGACACTGGTGAAATGGAAGGTTAAACACAGCAAAGATGTAGAAGGTGCCATCTGTCCTCAGCAAGTAGAGCATGGGGGAGGAGATGTGCCCAAGTGCTGGCAGATACAGAGCAGGAAAGTGTTGGCATTTCACTCATTTTAAGTATTTGTTGGCATTTAATTCATTTTAATTATGCACCACAGTTTTGTTTTACATAGATGTGAATAATAGATGAGCAGAAGATGCTAAATCTGAAAGGAATTCAATCAAAGTCTGGACAGTGGTCAATAAATATTTCCTAATGAGATAATACTGGTAACTCCTTGTTTCTGAAAAAATTCACATCTTAAGAAAACTAACATTTTAAAATGAGCTCCATGCATTTCTGTGCCTCAGTGCAGATAGAGTAACTTTGCTCTGTCAGCAAAACCTTGTAATGAAGGCACCTGAGATCCTCATACAGCACTGGATAAAACTATTAATTTACACATCTTCTTTACTACTTTTTGCAGCTTTATTCTTTTGGCAAACCAACACTTCACATGGTGAAAAATGTAATGGCTCAAATAGCATTGTGTGGCTTTGCCCTGTGATGGGAGCTATTAGACTGGGAAAGCCTTTATCTAAACTCTGATTTTTGTTTGGCTTTTGGTTGGTTTCTCCTGGCAGAATGCACTTGATTTTCCATTGCAGTGCACCATCTACTTTCCAAATCTGCTCTGTGGGATTATGGAGCAAGAAAAGCTGCAGTGCTGAGCAGTTGGAAGGAGCTGGGTGATGTCTGTGCTGCTCTTAAGTCAGTGACTAATGAAGGAGAGGAAGGCTAAGTAACAGTCTCTGCCCTGAGCATAGTCCATTAGGGAATATCTATTGAGTTCTGTGGCTATGTTTGGAAGGGTTCATTTCCAGTTTGAGTTTGGCAGTAGTCTTTAAACAGTGTCTTTTCCTGTTTGGGTTGTGGTGGTGGTCCAGACTGTTCCAGGGCTTTATTTTAGCTCCTTCTTTTCTGGTTTCCTTGCTTTTTCAGTTAAAGCCAGGAGGACAATAAGCATTTCTGTGTCTTTCAGCTCTCAATAGATATTGTCTCTTGAGTAGTAATGTTGTGATAGAGATATTTTACTTATAACAGAAACAACTGGCTTAAAAATAGATTTGGTCTTCGTTGGTTTTATTTTTCTAGTTGACTTAATGATGGCTTCCTGATTATTTTTCCTTATTTTTGAAATTGACAAAACCCATTGCCTGGGCATTGTTTCCATTTAAAGTACTGTGCAATTTTAAGTCTAGTTATAAAGTGTAATAAATTCAGGTTGCACTTAAAATTATTTTGAGAATGAGATATGTTTAAAAAAAAAAAAATCTGATTCCAATTTGTCCTGCTTCATCTTTGATTCAATGCTCAAATGGAACAGTCTTTCTAAGTAGCATATAGGAATAAATGGTGGAGCAACTAACTTACTGCTTGTGTTAATACATAGCTGAATATAAATTGCTTAATTTAACATTTCATCAGGACCATCAAGGTTGCTCTGAATGAAACTCCAAAGGAAAACCAGAAGTGAATGTCTGCAACCCTGATAAAGGCAACGCTGACAATTGTCAGTATTTTATTTGTGTGTGGCTGGAAGAAGTTCACAAATAGGTTTTGGTTTTGACAGCTGTTCAAAGTTTCTCTGAATAAATGTTATAGGTGTGAAAAAAAACTGCTATAAGGACAACTGGTAAGCTGTAAGTCAAGGTGGTTAAACTTCTGTAATGCCACAGTTACTTCACTTAAACTTTCTGACAGTTCCCAGACTCTGCCAGCAGGTCAGCAGGACAATTACCTACAAAACCAAACGGGTTTTGGTTCCAGTGACCACTAAAAGCTACTTTCTTGTGATCAAGCCTGGAAAGAAGAGATGTATTTAAGCAGCTCCTTTGTGCTTAAGAGTCAATGGCAGCTTTTAGTATGCAGAAAGAATCCTTGTATGTCTTTGAACTTCAGTAAAAAACCATTCCTCCTGCTTCCTCTTTGGCAAACTTCAGTCTGCATTCTCTCTTCAGCCTTGAAGCCTCCAAGATTATTGTGCTTCTCAACTAGATGAGGGGTTTGTTTCACAGCCTGAGAAGTATAGGTAGCCTTTCCAATATTAATTTCTTCTTTCAAATACATTGGAAATGAGCCTTGGTTGTCATTTAAGTATTTAGCAATTTCTTTCTTATTTTTAATTTTTGCAAATTAGAAGGGGCCAAGTTGTGAGAATTGAATCTTCAGCTGTAGCACTAAAGAGGATATAGAAGAGTAAGCTGAAGAGAATATTGTATCTTGTAACCTCTGCAAGATCATCTTCACTGTCCTGTTATTCTGTAATGCTAGACTGCCAGAGAGCTTTTTTCCCCTAATAATATGACTTTTTAAGTCTGCCAGGAATAGTTTATATAATTCTTTGGATTCTTTTAAATGGTAGTCTAACACTGTCTTTTTTTCCCCCCCCTCTGCATCTGCCTACTTCTACTTATTTTTTTCCCTCTTTCTACCTGATTTATAAAGACTCTGCTCTTCTGCTCTGGCAACTCTGTTATGGATTTTCTTCTTCCTTTGCCAAGAACATGGTGGACTGGGAAGATACTCATGAATACAACCCAAACTGAGTTTGAATACCAGCCAGTGAAAGGGAGAGACTTGGGTTAGTCTGTAAGTACAGAACACAAATATGAGCATAAAGCACTGCCTATGGTTTGCTCCATCATTGTCCTTTCTCTTACATGTAACCTCTCCTAGTTGCTCTTGTAGTCTTGCTAAAAAATTGTTCCTAGTTTGGCAGTTTTTAAGTTCACATGTTTTTCCTCTAATGCACATATTCAAGTAAAAAATATGTAATCTAACCAGACCAGGCAGAAATTCAACTTCTGAATAACTCAGTGAAAAGTTTTAACATAGATGACAGTCCTGGAAGCAGCTGCCACTAATAAAAGGTGGAAGCTGCTATTTGTATGAGATACTGATGCTTTCATTGTATTATTTTAATCCCCAAATCAACACTAATTAACACTTTTGTGGCCATTAATCTTGTTTGTGCTTAATCAGTTAACCAATTAGTGCTGAACCATTCATGCTTCAGTGGCTTTCAAAACCAGTCACTCAATTGAGCTTTTTTGTTGTTGTTGCCATTTTAATTACTTCAAGTAGCATGATATTCTTTCATCCAGTGCTTTTCTCATTCATTCCTACAAGACTCTATATTCTGATATGAAGGTTAAAAATAATACTGGATTTAAGGCCAGGAAAAGTTCTTTCTTAGAATGTGATGGCAGGATGCAGGAATAGGGAAACTGATGCAAAGAAAGAACCTTTCAACATTTGTTAGGGCCATATCACAAAGCTAAACTTTTAAAAGTCATAAGCAAGAGGTTGTTTTATTAAAATCACTTTCCATGTAGTAAGATTTAGGTTATTATATAAAAATAAATGTACTCATTCCTTAGATCACCCATTTGTGTGGGGGGGGGAAACCACCAACTTGTTTATGATTGATCTTCTGACTTTTTAGTAATTTCTTAAGTTTTATAGATTGAATGTGGTAGTTTGGAGGAAATATCTGTGAACTATGTTTTGCTTTGGAATAAGTGCACTAGAATTTTAAATATTAACCCTTCAAAACTCAGTCTGGTCACAGACTTTTTATTCTAGTTCTAGTATCTGTGTGTAAATGCTCTGCTCTCAAGTGATTTGTTTGTCATTAAATGGCTCAGTATCCTCTAACATCACACCTATCAAAAGAACCACCTGCTAATTGGATGTGCTACTTTATTTGAAATTCTAAGAAGGATTAACTACAGGGAAACACATAAGTTGTGGAGTTTCTGTGTGGGTTTGGTTTTGTTTTCCTTTGCCCCATGAAGCAGTATTGCACCATTTGGAAGATGACTATCCTGTAACTCTCCAGCAGGTTGAGGGAGGGGATCTTTCTCTTCTACCCAGCACCATGAGACCTCCCCTGAAGTAGTGTGTTAACTTCCAGACTCTGCACAGGAGAGACATGGACATACCAGAGAGAGGCAATGACCACAAGGTGGTTGAAGGGACTGGATCATCTCATTCAAGAAGAAAACTGAGAGGGCTGAGACTGTTCAACCTGAAGAGAGGTTCTAGATCTTGTTAATGTGTTTAAATATCTGAAAGGAAGGTGTGAAGAGGACAGAGCTCATCTCAGTGGTACCAGGTGACAGGACAAGAGGCAGTGGACACAAACTTCATACACAAGTTCCCTCTGAACATAGCAGGAGACACCTCACTGCTGAGGGGGTGACTGAGCACTCAGTACAGGTTGTTGATTCTCCACTATTGCAGATACTCAAAAGCCATATGAACATGATCCTGAGCAACTTGCTCTTAATGTCCTTGGCTGAGCAGGAGTTTGTGATCTGTGCAAAATAGTTCCCTCTTGTTTTTCACTGTGTGAATGATGGTCGTCCCTTAGGTTAGTNTTTCTTTGTTTTTGTGGTTATGCAGAGCACAAAGTAATCATAGTGGGACTTGATAATGCTGGCAAGACTACTATTCTTTATCAATTGTAAGTATGTGAGCTATTTTATTTTTCTGTTTACATTTTAGTATTTGTCACTGTTTAATCACTGAAAATTCATCTGGGCAAACTGATGGAGCCTCTGTGGTTCTAAATCCCAGTTTGCACATTAATGGTATTGTTTGAAACAGAGTAAATTTTTATATAACTGAAGGAACTACAAAAACTGAACTACAGAAAACATTTTAAAAAGCACTGTGATTTGTAGTGTAACTAGTTTGCTGTTTCTAATAGAGCTTCTAAGGAAGTACAATTAAATTAATGTCACATTTTACAGCTTTCCCCCCCCAAGATCTTTGCGTTTGTAATGACTTAAATTCAAATATGGGTATTTTAATGGAATATATTAAATCTTGTGGGTTTGTTGTTTTGTTTTTTTGTTGGGTTTTTTTTTTT
>VYZU01069856.1:0-16430 GCA_013401355.1 Ceyx cyanopectus | reverse complement strand
GTTACTGGTCCAGTTGTCTCTGTGCAGTCAAGATTTTCTGCTAGTCTCTGGATAGATTCATAAATAATTTAAAAAAATAAAATTAAAAAAAAAAAAGGAGGAAAGGCTCACTCATATATATGAGTTGAAATAAGGATGCATCAGAAGTACTAGCATTTAAGGTCAGATCATTTTTTGCTTCATGTGAACCTGGGTTTGCCTTCTGCTCTGTGACTGATTTTGAAGCTTCTCTGGAAGAGAAAGGAATTTGAGGTTTTTAATTGTGCTTAACAGTTATTAGACAAGGGACCCATGTGTGAGCAATGGGCTTTACGTTCCATCTGTGGTTTTGTTTTGGGGTTTTTGTTTGTGCTTTTGTTGTTGTTTAAGTTATTGTTCTATTGACTTCTTGTCAGCTGGGGTTTCTTAGCACTGAACACAAACTCTCTAAGACTCCTGGGCAGAGCTTATATTAGTGACAGACCAGTAAAGCATGGCATGCCACTGTGCTCTGCTTTCACTCTGCCAGGGTTTCTGACAAGCCAAAGATACTCCCAACAATTACAATGTAGAGGCACGATTTTGCATTAAAAGTTGCCCACTCTTATAATGTGAAAAGCAAAAATTAGCCATTGAGCCTATACATCTACTTTCATATCCATACTAATGAATTAAGGGTTATGGAAAATCGTACTTGCAAGATCCATAAATATTTTATTGCGTTGAAATACAAATGTCAGTGGCTTTATTTTTAAAGCCTAGTACTAGAAACAGAGAATTTTAATATTGCTAAAGTTAAGCTAAAATGCCATTGGAACTTCAGGCAAAACTGATCTAACTTAGGCTAGTAAATCTCTTTCATTTCAAAGGAACAGAGCAGTAAAAACCCTTGAAGCGGGCATTACCTGAAGGTAATGGACTGCAGCTATGAGTTAAATGTTCCAAGGAGAAGAGAAGACTGCTTCTTCACAAAGTCAATTATCCCCTCTTTGTGTCCTTTCTGTTTGGTACTAGCATCCTGAACACATTGAAAAATTTTAAATTAATTTTTTTGAGAGCAGAATGTTTATTTTATCAAACTGTGTGTTCCTGACTCCAGTTCCAGAATTCTGAATCTGGTTCCTGTCCTGGTGAGTCCTGTCTGGGACTTCCCCAGTGCCTGCTCCACATCAGTGGTGATGGTGATGTAATTGCCATCAAGGCAATTTGTATATGTTTGTATATATTCAATTTTATTAGTATTCTTTCCATTAGAACTTTTTTTGGTTGTCTTTTCCAATCCATAAGTATGTCTCCTGTGTTCCCTTTCTCTTCCCCCTTAGGGAGAGAGCAGTTAATAGACAGCATCTGTCATTTGACTAGTGGCTGACCCAGCTCTAACTTTTGGTAGCAACATCCTCTCTTAGGAAGGAAGAGGTGGAGAGAAGAAAGAACAAAGCAACTCCTCTGCAAATGCAAAACATCCCTTCTTTCTTCTCCCTACAATGTGTACACAGACTGATAGGAAACCTCTTCCATTTAGGCATGTAAGGAGTTCCATCAATGGAAATTGTGCTTTGGAAGAATGGACAACACAATCAGAAACCATGAAATTCTTTTTACTTCCCAAAACAACCCCCAAAAGAAATTTAAAAATCATAAACATATTTCTCAGCAATGTCTCGTATTGAGGCCTCATGCAAAAACATTGCTGAAAAACAAGCACTTAACTGTAATTTTCTCAAAACTCCCTGAAAGCTCCAGTTCAATTCAAAATTTTAAGTCTGGAGTTGGTGTGAAAAATGTGTAAAATTAAAAAAATTAAATCTTCATGTTTACTAAACAAACAAAAGCTTCGCAAAACCTTCCTGTCCCAGATCTCGCTCAGCTGTTCCATAGCCTAATAGTAAGATCAACAACAGCCAAATTATTCAGTCTTGTTTATCCTTTGTTATAGAAAAACCTTTAATTTAGCCTCTAGGAAAATTGAACTTTCAATAGAGAGCTGTCACATTCGCTTTAATTCTACAAGCAAACCTGCTAACTCTCACAGCTGTTCAGTGCTTTGTACTGTTTATAAACAACCTGAAAATGATTTCTGCTGCTCTGCATCAGGTTTTTGAAGCATATAGCACGATAACAGGGCAATCAAATGTCATGGAGATCAAATTTTAGCAATAGTACTTTGAATTCAATAGCCAGCTCTAGTTCAGAGATCTTGCATTTCTGTTATTTAAATCCTTGATTTTTTTTCATCTCAACAGGGGTGATATAGTCAAAGAAAATGGAGGTGAGACTGGAGCTGGGGAGTGTGTGACCAAAGGGAAACTTCCAGTATTTTAAATTTGCTTTACTAGAGCTAGAGACTCAGTTTAACAGCATTTGTCAACCCTCTTAAAACTCTCAAGGTTCTGCTAAATACAGATCAGAGCCAAACAACATTGCTTTAATGTTTTGGCATTGAAAGTTAGCCCAAGTAATGAATCTGACCTAGTGTATGAAATTTGAGTGCCTTTTAAACTGTCTAAACACCAAGCATGCATTTTTAAACAGTAAGTAGGTGTTAAATAATAAAACCTGTTTTATTTTCATTTTATATACCACCTAATGTATAATTTATAGCTTTAACTGATGTTGTTTATTGAGTTTACTATAGAGGGGGTGCATTCTGTAAAAAGAGCTCCATCTGAAATGTGTATTGCACTCTGTGCAGCTGTGTTGAGCTTCTTGGGACTGCAGATTTTTCAGTAGGGACAATGTCTCCTTAAAAATACATAAAGCATAACATCTAAATTGTGTTTAAAAATGAACAGAATGCTGAACAAACACAGCTGTGTTTTCTTGTATATTCTTTGTCACTATCTGTCTCTGTAGGTTTATGTTTGTTTTCAGTCCCATAAGAAAAGAGGAGGAGATAGTTTTAAAGATATTATTTTAGTTGCTTGTTTAAAACAAATTATTTCCACTACATTCTGCAGCAAAGGAAGACTTTCAGTCTTTGTCAACCCCAACCAAAAAAAAGTGTGACCTATCCCAAAAAGTTTCAATTAAGCAGAACTGCCTTAAGGGAATCCAGTAGGTCTAGTGATGGTGAAAGCATTGCACTGAAATGTTTCTAAAGCTGCTTGGATAGTTCCTAAATGTTTATGTTAGAGGCAGCATATTAATATATTCATTGCTAATTATATTTTGAGTCTATGCAGAGATGTCCAAGGTGCATTTCATGAATAGATATTTGCTAGTCTGAGGAGAGAACTGTCTTAACCGTTACCTAGAGAGTTAACACTAGAGTAGTCAAGAATAGACAGTTAAGAGAGAGTAGTAGACTAGTGTGGTGATTTAATTCTTACTCTGGAAGTTAGGTATGAATGTTGATGGCTCAGCTAATTTTCTTTTCCCAATTTGGCTACTTAATCTCCCATTCACTTCTCATAGTGAAATGTTTATTCAACCATTTCCTCATGGTGGTGCATATTATATGAATGAATGTGAAGAAAATATCACGTGGAAGGGCTGGAATTGTGCATCAGAAGGCTTTGGAAGAGTTAGGAGTTATTTGCAGGCACAACTGAGGTTTAGAAGACCTCACTGTTGTGACTGAAATGAGCTGCCCTGAGGGGAGTGCAGAACTGCTTATGAGGAGCTTTTCCAGCTTGGTGTATTTGGGTACCAGCTTATGGCTTGGTCCAGAAGTTAAAATGAGTTTACACACTTGTCCCTCGGGGTCATTTATCTATCATTTATCTATATGCCAATGCCACCTTGCAGTTTGGCACAGCAGTGGCATGGAAAAGCTTTCTCAGTGGCTGTCTGCCCTGTATGTGCTTCTCTGGCTGTGAAATCAGTTTGGAGTAAATCAGACTCATTCATCATAGGATAAAATATAAAAAAAAAAAAAAAGAAAAAGAAAAAAGAGAGATAAGGAAAAAAAGAAACTTGCCTAAGAGGAATGATAGCTTTTTGTACAGTCATTTAATGATTTAAATACATAGGTGATGTTATTTTTTATTTTCATCTTTATCGAGCACATAGCTTGGAATGCCACTCAAGAAGAAACAGCAAAATAGAACTGGTTTATCTATTTCTTGTATCTTATCTTACTTTTGTACCTTCAATCTCCTTCAAAATGTCATGTAAAATTAGGAAATAGCAATAAGATTCTGTCACGGTTTAGGGTCAGGGCAGCCCCCTGACTGATAACAGACTCTCTCTTTTAACTCTCCTCCCTCCCCAGCAGGGAAGGGGTAAGGAATAAGGGAGAGAGAGTTAATTAGAAAAGGAAACTAGAACCATTTTAATGAAAATAATAATAATGGAATCCATACAAATATGCACAAAACCAGTACTGAACCCAACCCCCTTGATGGTAATTACATCACCATCACTGATGCTGTGGAGTTGGCACAGGGAGAGTCCCAGCCTGGGCCCTGCAGCAGATGGGGGCTGTGTTCAGGAGCTGGATTCTGGCACTGGTTCAGGAACACACTGATCAGGATCAAAGGCAGTATGGACAGAGTCCTCCTTGATGCTCTGAGGGGGAGAATCCCTCAAGAGATAAAGAACTCCAACAACACCCCGAGCTGAGAGCCTAGCCCACCAGCTAGCTTGCTTATCCTGACAGTTTTCTTGCCTGCATTTCTTCTCTCCGTGTGTTTAGAGACCCTCCGGACCCCCAAGCTTTATATGATGTCTATGGGATGGAATACTTCAGTGGTCAGTTTGGGGTCACCTGTCCACTCCTCCCTGCAGGTGAGGTCTTTCCCTTCCTGCACCCCCAAGTGTGATACACAAGTTCTAGCAGTGGCCTTGGTATCCTTGGAAGTAACTCTAAACATAAGGTGTTATCACTGCTAGAAGCAGACATGCTGCTAACATGAGAAAGTGCTGTCACTTAGAAAATCTGAGCTGAAAACTAAAATCATTGAGCAGAATTTGTTCGGTTCTCACTCAAACCAGGACAGATTCCTCCTGACTTTTATTTCAAATATAATAACCCACTGTGGTCAGATTTCTTTGCATACCTAGTACAGATACTTGAAAGGCATCATTTAAACTGTCCTTTTAACTAGCTCTACAGCACTTAGTTGACTCTGATATGATGTTATTTAGGTTGTTATCTTTTCCAACCAGATGAATTTCAGAAGCAAAGACACATGACAAGAAAATAACAACCGATGGTGCTATATAATGTAGAAGTAGCCACTGTGGATGGATTATGTACTATCTCCAATGTTCAGGGTAGGGACAAAGTCTTACATATTCTCCAAATGAGATGTCTGCATCTAGTCACAATGTAGCTGCTCCAGACCAGAAAACTGCTTTCCTTCACTGAGCCAAGTGGGATGGATCCTAGAGATCAAGCCCTGAGAGATTCAGGAATGCTGGCACCACGCTCATAAAATACGAATAATTCAGCACCTCATCCTCACAATTTTCTGCTACTGGCTCCAAACTCCCTCTTAGAGATGCCCTTTTCTTCTGTGCCTGTGGAGCAGTCATTACCTCCCTGCTTAGGAGGGACAGCAAACAACAAATGCTCTCAGGAGTGAAGATGTGGTGCCAAGGCCACGGCCTGAGCATTGCTCAGCCAAGGAAGAGACGAGGCAATTACAAGTGCAATAGAGCAGAACACCTATAGTGAACTTCCTACATAACCAATTTTCACCATCCAGAATCCTCCCACAGCCTAAGTCTATCCATTTCTCTCCTAGATTGTGCAAGTGTAACAGCCTTTTTTTTTTTCCCCCAGATAATCCAGTTTTTCATCATTGCCTACAATTTCAAGCAACCCTGTTTTTCTTCACTGTCTCCATGCTGTTGTGCTGCACAAAATGTAGCATATGTTATAGCCCAGAGGCCAGCTGTTTTACCTTTTAATGCAGGTAGGTGGATGGTTGGTTTGTTGTTTTTTTTTTAACTTAATTTTGAGTGAATGAAAACAGGAGAATGGTGGTAGGGAATGCAGGACATGTCAGTTTTGAAAATATGAACATCAACATTTTAAAATTTGTCTTTATTACTACTAAGGAGTCATTATCTGGGACTACTTTCTAAAACTGTTATTTCTTTCCTAAATGTTACTTGCCACACAGGTAATTAATATGTATGAAAGGAGACTGTTTTGTTTTGTTTTGTTTTTTAATTTTATATTGTTATTTGGTTTAGAGTACAGAGATGTTGAAAAATGGAGATGTTAAACAAACAAGCTTTCAAACTATGAATTTTACTTTTACAAGCAACTGACAAGTTTCTGAAAATAGACATAAGGCATTAGTAGAAGAAAATATAATTACATGGGGAGCTGAGAGGAGGAAAAAACCAAACCAATAAACTAATTATCTAAAATTTTTAAAGTAAAAGAAGGAGCAAGATACAGTTATACAAATGTCCTGGTTTGGACAGATATTATCTTAAATTCAGCAATATGAGACCAGAAGGCTTATAAGGAGACAATAATTTTATTAAAGAATATCTATAGATATAGATATTTTGTATAGAATGCAAACCAAAATGTGGAATGGTAAATATTGAACAGCAAAATAGAACAGAACAGAAAAACAGTAAAAAAATAATTGGTGGTCACTCTTCCCTTTGATGACCAGCTGGGAAACCATTGGAAGGAAGGTTGGGGTATCACGCTGGCTGGCAGCACAGCCTGCTGCTGGGTCAGACACTCCTCCCAGTTTGGTGTCAGCAGCAACCTTGCTGAGGGTCACTCTGTCCCCTCATCCAGGTCACTGAGTAATATACTGAATAATATTGGACCCAGCACTGACCCTTGGGGGACTCCACTAGTCACAGGCCTCCAGCCAGACTCTGCTCCACTGACCACAGCTCTCTGGGCTCTGTCCTTCAGCCAGTTCCCAATCCATCTCACTGCACCATCACTCAATCCACATTTCTTATGCTTGGCTGTGAGGATCCCATAGGAGACAGTATCAAAAGCCTTGATGAAGTCAAGAACATCCACTGCCCTCTCCTCATATATCCAACTACTTGCATCATATTAAAAGGCTATCAGAGTAGTCAAGCATGATTTCCCCTTACGGAATCCATGTTGACTACTTGTGATAAACCTCCTTTCCTCCACATGCTTAGAGATAAGCATGAGTCCTGAGTCCTGCTCATGATTAGGCTGCATCAGTCCAAATAAGCCAGCCAGAAGCAGTGCTTGCACCTACTTGTTCTCTCAGAGCCAGAGGAATAAGTGACACAACAGGAAAATCTCTCATCTTTGCAGGTTAGATGCTATCCTAGTCCTTAGATGTTCAGGACATCCAGTAACATAATTCTGCAGGGAACAGCTCTGTCTCTTCAGTCTTCAGATCATGACACAAAATCAATGAGAGGATTGATTGTAAAGCTAGTGCTGTTAAAAGTTACTTTTGTCTATTTTTGTTCTCACAGAGAGACACATGTGCCCATAAGCATTCTTATCAGCTTAATAAACTGCTGAAAAGTTTCAGCCAACCTGAAACTAAAATTTTTCTTCATGTTGATAGGAAAAAATAATTCTTAATAGCAGGCAACAGCTATGACTGGCCACATCTTGAGCATACAGTACTTCTGTGTTTCCAAAAATGGCATCACCTATGTATGAGAAAAAGAGAAATCCAGGGTGGCTTAACTTTTTATGTAAGTGGCACTTTTTATGTACTTATCAAATTTCAGTATTCTTGTCAATTTTTTATAGACACTATTGCATTAGATCAGTCAAAGGCAGCAGAGGACAGGAAAAAGAACTGAAAGAATTTTCAGGTACCCATATTAGACTATAATACAGGTTTTATGCCATCATCTCTGTGACAAGCACAGAGAAAAATCAAAGCTTTATAATTCTTCTGAAATCACAAAGGAAAAAGAGACAGATAAAGGTTAGTTATTAAGTGTATTACCACAAAATATTAAAGTGTGTTGCCTAGATGACAGGAAGCACCAATAAAAATTAACTATTTTTTTTTCCATTCTACAGCTCCAATTGGATTAATATTTTATCTTTTTAAAATTAGTAGGAAAGGTACTGTGAGCAAAAATAAAATATACTTCTCAGCTGTGGACTTACAAAATTGTCAGCTGCTTTTTGGCTACAGGTCTTTGACTAACATCTTCTCTATTGTTTCTTAATATATTAAATTATAGAAAAATAAATATGTGCTTGGTACAATACAGATGTGACTTAACTCTCCCTTTTCAATAAAAATGTCTCATTTTGAAACAATGGAGTTGGGCTTTCTTCTTCTCATTACATATATCATGTAAATGACATCTATTTCTTCTGATGTCTGCTTAGATCATACCTTCCCTAAATCAGAGTTAGCCTTAGCCTATTTCATATCACATGGTAGGGAATATTAGGCAATAATATAATTATTATTGATATTAATTATATAGGTTATAGTGAGAGTTAACCTGATGATGTGACAGCATGAGTTTCAGAACAACTGAAAATTTCACTAATTTCATCAGTCTTTAGGTGTATTTTCATAAAATTAAAAATAAAGTAGAAATAATTTAAATGGCATTTTATGCCTTTGGCATCATAGACAAAAATGACACCATGTTAAATGATTTTCCACTTAAAATAGTATTGCAAACAATCTAAAACTTTTTCACTACCTTTGAAATTTTATGATGTGCTGGAGAAGGTACAGAGGAGGGCTTCCAAGCTGGTGAAATGTTTGGAGCATGTCTCTTGTGAAGAAAGGCTGAAGGATCTGAGGTTGTTTAGCCTTGAGAAGAGAAAGGAGGTTTCTATGAAATATTCATCTTGGATGCACCTTTGAAGTTAAATAAGCCCTTATTGCCTCCATCTACTGATGTGGGGCTCACTAACCATCTCAAAAGCAACAGTGCTGTGGAAATCTATTGGTGTATGTCTAAGGACTATGTCATTTGGTTTCTGAGGGCCCAGGTGCTGCTCTGAAGGTAGAGGACTTGCTGTTCACTACATCATCCAATATAAATATTAATTAAAAGCTCATGGAGATGCCAGAGCAAAATAATACTTCTTGCAGCTTCTGATAATATGATCTGCAGTAGATGACCAGCTCCTTAAAATACTGTTCAATAAATTAATATCTGGTACATCTATTGCTAAAACAAATTTCTCAAGTTCTAGGAGGCTAATTGGCAATGCCATGGTATGTATTTGCTAGTAATTGTCTTCTACTTTTGTAATTCTGCAGTAATTTGAAGCTCTTTAATATTTCTCACTCTGTTTTTTACTTATAAATAATATATCTGTATTTTGAAATGGTGTAGAAGACATAAATTACTAATTTTTGTTCTTTCATTAAGGAGTAGCATAATCTCTCTGATTCTTTTTACTCATGGAGCTTTCTGTTCCTAGCAGATTTTCATAATCCTTTTGAAGCCCCTGAACTTCCATGTTCTATAAAGTCTAGTCAATTTTTTCTCTTCATGCCATCATGCTTAATCGTTTTACTGCCAAAAATTGTTCCACTTTGGTAATTGGCATGTCAGTCTTCATCACACCAATATGTATTAGCTCTGATATCCTGTCCTCATGATTGACTTATAAAAAGAAGAAACTATGATAAGCAATCTGCCTTTTCCATTTTTTATCCTATATAAAAACATTTGGCCATTTTTATTTTGAATTTAATCACTGGATGGGATAGCTGGCAGATAATGATAGTTCAGTTTTTCATTTGGTGATGCTGCAGTTTTAAGAACTGAAAAAATGGTGCTTGTTCACATATAAAAAAAGAGAAAGTGGAAAGAACCTAGACAGAACAATGTTTGATACTTACAAATGCTTCCATAAATATAGAATGATTCTGCAATAAGATAAACTATGGATTATTTGGTGATTTTTTTTTTCATCATTCATCCAAACAAACAAAAAAAAGTAAAAATCTGATGGGCCTCAAAAAAATGTTTGCTCTCTTCTCAGCCAGATAGGTAATATATTTAGTACTCCTCAGATACTTTTCTTTTATGTATGAAATATTTCTTCTATTTAAGCCTGATTTTGTAGTCAATGAAGACTTATATATTCACACTGCCAGCTAAATTCTGTTGCCAAAGCATTCATTGTAATTTTTATTATTTTAACGCTTCCCCTTTGTCTTCTAACTGCCACCTCAAACAAATGGAGTCCAACAGGTCCTGGGTCACACCTGCTAGTCCTTTATGGGGATTGTGGATACTGCAGAAATACTGAATCCCCTCCCATATGTTCACCTGTGCCACGTTAAGGGTGAGACTGTCAGTTACCTGCCAGAGCCGCAAGGGCAAACTGAAGCAGTTTTACAAAGTCAACATTTGCCCATTTTCAGATCCCTGTTAAAGGACTTGCACTGAGACAGGTTAAGAGTTAAAAATTAGATAGGTTCAGTTTATTAAAGCAACAGATACCACAACTTTGGAATTGCCATTGATAAATACACTAACTGCAAATGAAAATCGAGCTCGAGTTTGTAATTCCCAGGTTACATCCAACACAGTCAGAGGTGCAAACCTTTGTAATAGCACCAATATATAATAATAATGCTAGAAAAATTTATGCCATAAATTGAAGGCACAGTTCTTAACAAGAAGGCATCCCTGTCTTGGGTGGAGAAAAAGTAGCACAGCCCACTGACATCCTCTACTAGACCATCAGTCTTCTTTTGCACAAAGAGTTAGTCCCCTTGTGATGTTTTTATATTCTAATCCTGTCTGTCCCTGCCTTCTATGTGATGGATTTCCTGCATTTAGATGTTATTTTATTTCAAATGCTCTTTGAGGGTAACTGCAGCACTTAGAATAAGTCCAAATGTGGTCTTAAATTGCAGTCTGAACACAATATGTGCATCCACATTTTCCTTTTTCAATCATTTTCTTTTTATATATGTTCTTCTCATTTGCTTTTATTTCATTTTCTTTTATTGATTTTTCTCTACTACATGTTCAATACTCTATAGCTCTTCCTGAATGGAATGCCTAAATCCACTGGTTGTAGCTTACACAATCATCTGAGGCATCAAAGCATGATTTCCTCAGCTATGGTTCAGGATTTTTTCTGCTTTCTGTGCTCTGCCTGACATGACTTTCTGTTAAGCAGCTTTTTGTGAAATGCTCTCCCAAGTAGTGGTAGCAATTTTCAGGTAGTACACAAGAATACTTTTTATTCCCTGTCAATTTTAGGAAATGAGGTTACATCAATCTAGTGGCCAGTCACCAGTGGAGATCCCCAGGGCTCAATTTTAGGTCTGGTGCTCTTTAATGTTATCAATGATCTTACATTAAGTAAGTCTGATGATTATACTAAATTAGGAGGAGCTGTGGACTCCCTCAAGGGTAGAGTGGCCTTACAGGTAGATGTGGATAGACAGTGAGCTGGGCAATCACCAACCATATGAAATTTGACAAGAGCAAGGGTTGGATGCTGCATCTGGAATGGGACAATCCTGGTTATCCATATACATTTGGGGATGAGAGGCTGGAGAGCAGCCCTAAAGAAAGAGATCTAGAGGTTTCTGTTGTTGGGAGGTTGAACGTGAATAGACTGTGTGCTCTGGCAGCAAAAAGGGCCAACCATGTCCTGGGTGCATCGAGCATTTTGTTGAGAAGTTACTAGGCCTCAATTTTAGTGAGGAGAACTTTTTCCTCAAAAGACCAGAAGAGAAGCTGCTCTTGAAGAATGAGCTCCATTGATATTCTGCTGTGTCTGACAAGGATGTAGGATGATAGTGAAAGAAACCACTGTGCCTTTTGAAAAGATGTATTAGAATAAAAATGATGGAGCAAAAACTCCTTAAGGACATAACCTTTTCTGTAATAAGTTGTATAAGGTTGTGATCAATTATTTCATTGCTTGTATGTAAATTTGGCTTTATGAAATACCATTGTAGCACCAGAATAATCCTAAACACTGAGTTATGCAGTGTGTTGTGACAGAGGCCTCCAGGAATTTCCTATAGTAGTGTGCACAGCAGTAGCTAGAATGTTACCTCTGAGAATCAAATTTTCTACCACAGCTTTCACATATTCTGCTCATTCAAGTATGAAGTTAGGAATGGCAAAATGCTTTGCATAAAGGCATGCTCTTCTAATTAGGAACAGATGAGGGGCTAATTAGGAACAACTCCTGTTTTCGCCTTTGTGTAACTCCATAACTATAGTAGCACAAAAGTACTTCATTGTATCATGACAGTGCTGTTGATTCTCAAGTGTGTGCAACCATATTACATAAACTTGTCTTGATTTTTAATGAGAACCAAAAGGGAAAAGAATGTATTAAACAAAAAGAAAATGTGGCCAACTTGGCAGAGTGCAGGTACTGAGTCCCTGTTCTCCTTCTTTCTAAGTGGAAATGATTGGTATGGCGTGGTGTGGACTCAGCACTGCTGCTGTAGCCCAGCTACAGAAATTCCCTCTGAAAACAGTAACAACTGGTTCACTCTAGCCACAGGCTGCACAGTTCTCTGATGTGTTGATGAAAGCATCCAGATTTTTTTTTTAAAGGGAATAAATTAATTAACTGGTAGGGAACTCATTTAGCATTAGGGTTGCAAGAGAAAAGGTAGTGAAAGAAACTGATGGAAACATCTAAGTCAGGCTGATGCAGAAATATCTACACACTTAATTTTCATCTCTCCCCTTCTTTATTTTGCATTTTCCCTGATCCTGCCTGATCATTCCAGTGCAACTGTGAATGAGAAAATCAACAGGAAAAGGCAACAGCTCATGGCTCTGGGACTGGTGTTACCTGCAGGACTTTGGGTTTTTTGATCATGGGCTGCTATATGAGGCACCTGGCCTGCTGGTGGCAGGAGGGATGCACTTGTCTCAGAGGGGGAAAAGGATTTTGGGGCAGGATTTNCTGTCAATTTTAGGAAATGAGGTTACATCAATCTAGTGGCCAGTCACCAGTGGAGATCCCCAGGGCTCAATTTTAGGTCTGGTGCTCTTTAATGTTATCAATGATCTTACATTAAGTAAGTCTGATGATTATACTAAATTAGGAGGAGCTGTGGACTCCCTCAAGGGTAGAGTGGCCTTACAGGTAGATGTGGATAGACAGTGAGCTGGGCAATCACCAACCATATGAAATTTGACAAGAGCAAGGGTTGGATGCTGCATCTGGAATGGGACAATCCTGGTTATCCATATACATTTGGGGATGAGAGGCTGGAGAGCAGCCCTAAAGAAAGAGATCTAGAGGTTTCTGTTGTTGGGAGGTTGAACGTGAATAGACTGTGTGCTCTGGCAGCAAAAAGGGCCAACCATGTCCTGGGTGCATCGAGCATTTTGTTGAGAAGTTACTAGGCCTCAATTTTAGTGAGGAGAACTTTTTCCTCAAAAGACCAGAAGAGAAGCTGCTCTTGAAGAATGAGCTCCATTGATATTCTGCTGTGTCTGACAAGGATGTAGGATGATAGTGAAAGAAACCACTGTGCCTTTTGAAAAGATGTATTAGAATAAAAATGATGGAGCAAAAACTCCTTAAGGACATAACCTTTTCTGTAATAAGTTGTATAAGGTTGTGATCAATTATTTCATTGCTTGTATGTAAATTTGGCTTTATGAAATACCATTGTAGCACCAGAATAATCCTAAACACTGAGTTATGCAGTGTGTTGTGACAGAGGCCTCCAGGAATTTCCTATAGTAGTGTGCACAGCAGTAGCTAGAATGTTACCTCTGAGAATCAAATTTTCTACCACAGCTTTCACATATTCTGCTCATTCAAGTATGAAGTTAGGAATGGCAAAATGCTTTGCATAAAGGCATGCTCTTCTAATTAGGAACAGATGAGGGGCTAATTAGGAACAACTCCTGTTTTCGCCTTTGTGTAACTCCATAACTATAGTAGCACAAAAGTACTTCATTGTATCATGACAGTGCTGTTGATTCTCAAGTGTGTGCAACCATATTACATAAACTTGTCTTGATTTTTAATGAGAACCAAAAGGGAAAAGAATGTATTAAACAAAAAGAAAATGTGGCCAACTTGGCAGAGTGCAGGTACTGAGTCCCTGTTCTCCTTCTTTCTAAGTGGAAATGATTGGTATGGCGTGGTGTGGACTCAGCACTGCTGCTGTAGCCCAGCTACAGAAATTCCCTCTGAAAACAGTAACAACTGGTTCACTCTAGCCACAGGCTGCACAGTTCTCTGATGTGTTGATGAAAGCATCCAGATTTTTTTTTTAAAGGGAATAAATTAATTAACTGGTAGGGAACTCATTTAGCATTAGGGTTGCAAGAGAAAAGGTAGTGAAAGAAACTGATGGAAACATCTAAGTCAGGCTGATGCAGAAATATCTACACACTTAATTTTCATCTCTCCCCTTCTTTATTTTGCATTTTCCCTGATCCTGCCTGATCATTCCAGTGCAACTGTGAATGAGAAAATCAACAGGAAAAGGCAACAGCTCATGGCTCTGGGACTGGTGTTACCTGCAGGACTTTGGGTTTTTTGATCATGGGCTGCTATATGAGGCACCTGGCCTGCTGGTGGCAGGAGGGATGCACTTGTCTCAGAGGGGGAAAAGNAAAAAAAAAAAAAAGAAAGTAATATTGAGCTCCTACAGCTATCCTGTTTATATTAGTTTGCCTGTACAAACTGACCCTGATGATTTTAAAATTTAGTAAGGTAAACAGTCTTCCATGAAATNGGGGAAAAGGATTTTGGGGCAGGATTTATCAGGGTTCATTTAAACTAGATACGAAGGGGGAAGGGCATATAACTGGGTCTATTGACATTTTAGATAATCAGAGGTTCAACCCCCTTCAAGGCTGAAAACTTTATACTCAACTCCATCCCTGAAGTGTTTCTACACCAATGCATGTACCATGGGGAATAAACAGGAGGAGTCAGAAATCCATGTGTGGTCACAGGGTTATGACCTGTTGGCAATGATGGAGACACGATGGGAGAGCTCAGACTGGACTGCTGTGCATGGCTATGGCTTTTCAGGAAAGACAGGTCATCAAGGTGAGGTGGTGGAGCTGCTCTTTACATGAGGGAGCAAATGGAATGTCTTCAGTTCAAAATTGTACAGACAATTTTTTGATAAGCAGGACAAAAATGAGCTTACTGAAAAAAGAAGTTGCAGGAAGGTCAGGGAGAGGAAGGATAAAAGTTCCTGTATCCTGTCCTATGTAGGGTATCCTGTACAATAATTTCAGAATAAAATAGATTGGATTAGTGATTTAACAGCAGTTTAAAAAAAGGATGACGACATGAAAACTGANTTTTTTTTTTTTTTTAAAGTCTCAACATAAACCAGCTTTCCTAAATCTGGACTTGTTTTTGCAACACTTTTCTGATTGTTTTCCAATTTGTCAGTCTATTTTAAAGCATCAGCAGAAATGGGATATGGTATCACCAGGGAAAGGCTCATTAGTGCTTCAAATACTAATCCAAGCTGCTTCCTCTCAATTTGCAGTACAAATATGCAGTGTAAAGTCTACTGTGTGGCTGCAGGTGCTACTATAGAATAATTGTAATAAAAACCCACAAGGAATTCCTTTGTATCTTTTGTAATAACATCCTCAAAGGGTTTCTGAAAAGTAGGTGAAGAAGCTTTAGCTTTAGGTCTTGATGCAGTTACAAGGAGGCTACTCTTTTCCAGGTGAAGTGAACATTCTGTACTTTAAAAAATAGGTATTTCATTTTATGATATGGAGCCTTTAAAAAAGACTTCTAACTTTGCTTTTCTTAGTGGAAGATGTCATTAAAATTCTGTCAGGATGACAGGTATCCAAATCAGCCTTATCTCTGCCAATACACCTCTTTGCTGTGAAACAGAATTTATTGTGATGACTGTAATGCAAGATTTTATTTTTTTTTATAAATGTTCAGAGAAATAGGACTGTTTCAGAACTCATTTCAGAACATCATAGTAGCTGATCTTTCTACTGGAAGGTTGTGAAGACACCTGGACTTTTTATTTCCTCTTAGGAGTGACTTAATTCCAGTATGTAAGAGGAAAATGAGTTCCCTCTAACACGACTCTGCTATGTAATAATTTGTTATTTTCCATATTTAGTTATCTGCACTGTTACTTGTAACGTGTTCATTGGGAAGTCTCCAAACAAATGTCACACTCACCCTTAATGTGACAGGTCCCCTAGAAGGCTGATGTGTCTCTGGGATGCAGATGGTGGGGAGGCCAAAGCATACAGAGGAGCAGAACTTTAAGAAGTCCAGAGACACTAATATCTACATGAAAAAATAGACAGCCATAGTAACTCTATGCATGTGGCACCTTTTTCACCCCAATTATGTTGCAGACTTTATGCATATAAATTAACTCACCTGCACTGATATGGGAAATGCTTTAGGGCTGTAAATACCAGCTGTTTAGAAAGGGACCATGAAGTCAATAACATTAAGTCTAATTGACATAGGAAAGCAATTTCACTTATTTGGAATTTAATTCAAAACTGTTTTAATTTAGCTTCAATTACGTTAAAAATGTTTACCTATAGATGCAAGATCATAGCACATAAAATAGTGG
>VYZU01069619.1:0-16083 GCA_013401355.1 Ceyx cyanopectus | reverse complement strand
CTTTCTTTCCTTTCTTTCCTTTCTTTCCTTTCTTTCCTTTCTTTCCTCTCTCCTCTCTTTCTCTCCTCTCTTTCTCTCCTCTCTTTCTCTCCTGCACTCTTTTTTTATATCTTGCTCTTTTTCTTCCTTTCTCTATCTCACTTTCCCACTTGCTTTCTATCCCTCACTTTCTGTGTCCCCCTTTCTAGTTGTTTGTTGCTTTTTTTTTTATTTAGTCTTTGTTTCTTTGTTTCTCTCACTATTTCATTCTTATTCTGTTCTGTCTCTTAGCCCTTTTGTGTGTGTGGGTGTGGGTGTGTGTTTGTGTCTTTTGTTTTGGTTTTGGATTTTGCTGTTTTATGTTTGTCTCTGATGGTCTTTACCACCAGAATTGTTCTCTGCGCCATCGATTTGGTGCGTGTATGTGTATATTTTTATCTTTATACATCTGTTTCCAGTTTGCACTTTCAAGGAGCTTTAGCAGACAATAGTGAGAGAAACATCTGATAATACAAGAAGACAGAGTTGCATATGTGTTTAATTTCTGCGGGTTGGTCAGAGAAAACAACAAAAGGACAGATGGGGGGGGTGGGGGGGTGGTAGGTATAAACCAGACACTTACAAAGGGGATTGTGACCCTGTGAGAGAGAAAGGCAACTATAACAAAAAAGACTGCAAAAAAAAGTAAGTAATAACAATACAAGTGAGGCAGGAAAGACTGTCAGGGAATAGTGATCAAGAACACAAATAAGAAGATATTAATGCAGCCTGTACGGTTGCATGTTCCCTAGTTTCTTTAGAAGGCAAGTCAGGAAAAAGACAGCTCGGTCCAGATAAAGAAACAGAGAAGAAGCACCTGCCGAAAATGTATACCTGATCTGTCTACAAAGATGTGTGTGTTTATCTGTCTATACATTTATATAGGGAGATCTAGAGCACCCAACTCTCCTAATTTCAATCATTCAGCGAAGACCTAAGTCTCATAATTCTCTTTTATGAACGGAGAACCAAATCCTTTCAATAGCCATCAGCAGGCATATCCCAGACAGTATTAGTTGGGCTGGACTTTGCTTGTATTTGTTTTTGTTACTTTTTTTGGTTGTGGTGGAGACAGGGTTCAATGGGAGACAACCAGATGGGGAGGGAGGGCAATCCCATTGTCTATTCGCCAGAAGATCTCGTTTTGCCCTGGAAAAGGCGATCAAACGCAGTCAGGGTCCGTTTACTCAGGAAAGTAAAAAGGATGGGGGGGATAGCGGAGAAAGAAGAGTGGGTGCATGTGGATTTAATAGCAGTGAAAGTATTACAGCGAGATCAGATTTAGTGAGAGAACGAGAGTGAGCTTTTGAACATCTGTCTAATGCAGCCAATAGAAGTGACATTAGTGATATTGGAGAGAGGGAGACACCGCCGCTGATCGGGCTGGGATTACGGAGCCTTTCCAATCCGATTAGCCGCTGCCCCTCTCCAGGCAGCAGCGGAGCCCGAGACCCGGGCACACTGACGACGCCGCCGTGCCGAGAGCGGCCCTGCTCCGCGCCCCATTCCTCCCTGGTCCACGCGCCGCTCCTCACCACACTCGTCCCCGCGCCACTCTCTGCGCCTCGCTCCTCTCCCTTCTCAGCCACTGAGCGGCCGGCGAGGACCCGATACCCTGTCGCTGCCGTCCCTCTGCCCGCGACTCTCCGGCAGGCGCGGCTCGGTCCCTCCGCAAAACGCATCCGGAGGGACAGAGCCAAAACTCAGTGGTGCCGATCAAGCCACTTGTGTTTAATATTAATCGATATACCGCGATGAAATTCCACCCCGCTCCTGAGGAAATCTTTATTCTCCAGCTAATTGTAATTTACCATTACATTTTAAACTTCACACTTCATCAGGTAGGAGGTTATGAAACAAGATTCTTCCATTTAATTATTAGCCTCTTTAATCCTATTCCACTGCATATCAACGAGCATCGCAACATCCTATTGTTCTCTCCTTCCTATTTTACTTTAAACTGGTGTTAAAAAAAAAAAATAAATCAAATCCCAGTCTGCGTAATTTTAGACAAAACACACACACACACCCCCCTCTGAGAGTGGAGCAAAATGCATCAATGGTCTGTAACTCCCGCCGGAGTGTGTGTGTGGGGTGATGGCTGTACGCGCTGCGATGGTCCCAGCGCGGCTCGTACCGTGCCGACATCACCCTCGGCGGCTGGGAGGGCAGTTTGCCAGGTCCACCGTGCCGGGTGGTCCTCGAGTTTTGGGTCGCTTGGCAGATATTTTCTCTCCATTTTTGCTTACCGATTCGATTAATTTAAAAGCTGTCCTTGATTAATGGCAGACAAGTTACACAGACACTTGCAATTATGAGATCCTTGAAGCTAAGTATATATCTCCTGCCCACATGTGCCATATGCCTTACAATCCCTGCTTAACTGTGACCGTAGCCTTTAAAGGAAAGCTCATCTTTCTGGATCTCCACTGCGGGGAAAATGCCTGCAGTTTGTACCTCCAGGCATTACAACATGCCTCAACCCAGCTGAAAGCAACACTGCGGCTTGAGCGCAGTCGGCCGCAGAGGAGTGTCACTGCCTGCAGCTCTGCCAGGGACGATGCCAGGGGCTGCCGTGGGGCTCTGGGGTGCTATCAGGTTCAGCCTTGTGCCTGCCTCTTCACAAGCTGTTTTACCACCCGGTAGCGGCTACCCGAAGCATGACTCAAAGGCTGACTTCCCTCTAGTTTACTAATTAGAGAAAATTGACGCCCTGCTTAAAATTCACAGCAGCGAATTTGTAACGTTCACATTTTTACACGGCAGTAATTTTATAGGTAGATAACGTCTAACGACTCCTGAGTTCACCCCTTTTAACAGTGTGCAGGCCATGTCTCTGTCTCCCATTCATGCACACAGAATGCAGCACATCATGGTATTGTGCAGCAGTTTCATGATCTGTAGCACATCAATACAGCATCTGCATCTGAGAAACAACACTGCTTAGGGCTGGGGTTTTTTGTTTTGTTTTGTTGCGATTTTTGGTTTGGTTTGGTTTTTAATATTAAAACCTTTCTTCTTATATTGTTAGATAGTGTTTAGATCATTTTACTAATCTTTGCATATCAGGCATCAGAGTTGTTACTATGTCAAAAAACCTCCCGATTTTAATGGCAAAACTCTAGTCTGCATCAGCAACTTACAGTTGGGGCAAGGAGTTGAAGGTAGAATTAGGAGATACCACTGTTAAAGGAGGTATCTCAGAAGATCTGTATAAAGTCTTTTTGGTTTGCTACCCTTGACCTACATCATTCTATCAAATAGGCAAACAAGGAATTTATGCAAAATCTTACCCCAATTCTCAACAACCATTCTTTTCCACAGTTTTCAGAGCCTATTTTCAAATCAAAAGCCCACAGACTTGACCTGGAAATCCAAATAATTTTAGAGGAACAAAATGTATCCTACCATCAAGCCATATGTTAATTTTGTTGTATTCCCCTTTATTGAATAGTTGTGTTTCCTCTAAATAATACACTCTTGAGTTACTGTTTTCATATTAACTCTCTTATGCTTTAAATAAAACAAATATCTTGCATCATTCTGGTCATTCTTTGTTCTGAAATAAGGGTTTTATGATTGGAGGTTGTCAAATATATTAATGTCACAGCCAGTAGAAGACTGTCAGTTTGGGGGTTGTAGCATCTGTTTGCTATGAGGATATGCATTTCAAAACACTATAGAGTTCCAGCACAAATCCGTGTTATTAATATATTTAGTTTATTATGAACATTTTTATTATTAATTTTATTTATTAATTATTAATATAGTTAATGATTAATTTACTATTATTAATAATTATTAATATCTTGAATCCTCTTTTCTAGTTCCCCAAATTTCTTATNAATTCTCTTTTTTTTTTTTTTTAATTATTTTTATTTACATATCACAGTTTTTGAAAAATATATCCAAGACATTCCAGACAGACATGCAGTGGATTTCAGAAAACATCTGCTCTGATGTGGACTAATACTAATTTTAAAGTTCTTTTGTGTCATCAGTGAAGTGCTTGAATTCCTGCTTACATCCATGATACTTCAGAATGGCACATGCCTTGTATAGGGAACTCTGGGGCTGTGAAAATGGATATGATATTGAATATCAGAATATAAAGAGCAGAACCTGCTGCTCTATAAGGGTCATTTTAAATTAGCAACAAGGGAATATCTGGACTCAATTGTCTGTAGATGGAACAAAGTCAGGCTTCAGGATCCTCTACTGATATGAATTTGTCATCATAAAAGAAGAGCTATTTCTGTTCATGTTAGCTGAAGATCAGCCCCATACCGTGCATGGATTCCAGAGTGGTCATGGACAAGTGGAGTGGCTTTTAGAGAATAATTAACTGGCAGATTGTGTTTTGAATATTATTGCAGCTGTTCCTGCTGATTCTGTCAGAGGCCAAACCCTGTTGTGCCAGATACTATTCAAACCTGGAACCAGAAAGCTGGTCCTTGTTTGGTGTTTCTTTCGTAAGCAGGAAACCCTGCCTCCTGTTTCAATTTGTTTGATTGTGACTCTGGTGCTAGGAGCACCAATGCCCCTGAGTTTTTAAGTGCAGTAGAATTATCTGAAACTTCACTGATTAGATAAAACTTCTAAGGTAAAACTCAAAAAAAAATGGACAAATGGGAGAGAAAATATGAGAGGAAAAAACTAGTATGATTAAATACCTCAAATCAGAAAGAAGACAGGGGATCTTGACATGTTTATGTTTTACAAACTAAGATTTTCCAGTAATTCTTTGGAAAATGTAATTATTTGTCCCACCATCTCCCCTGTTCCTTAAATCTTTATGGATTCCTGAGGCTGCTGTGGAGAGCTATGCCAAGGAAGAAAGGGACTGGGACAACTAAGAAAGTCTCATCTCACAGAAGGAAGAGTGTGGATTCAAGTAAAAATGAACTGGCCCATGTTCTTGCCTCTGTAAAATAATCTTTCAGTCCCACATGTATATACATAAATGCACACACATAGACACCAACACATATACTTTGAACTGCTTCTCAGCAAATCTTGATTAAACAATTTGTTACGTCAGCATATCATATTAGTAGTTCTATTAGTGATAGGAGAGAAGAGTGGAGGACTGAGAAGAAGAGCAGTCACTGAAGTCTACATTTGGATGCTGGCAAATCAGACATCGAAACCTCAAAATATGGTATGAAACCTTAGGAAGAATACAAAATGAATAACAATGGTAGTGTTCAGCACTGCTGCTGACAGGGAAGCCTCATGTAGCTGATGCACCCTTACTTATATTTATCTGCAAGGGCAACTCCCTAACCTGGAAGGTAACTGAGAAAAGCTCCTTCCTGATTACACCAGGGTAAACAAATATCATATAGCCACAAATATAGCTCAGAAGAAGTCCATGCATATCTACTGGTGCAAACCTGGTATAAATGAAGTAAGAATCAAGCCCTGTTGCACCAACTATTGCAAAGAGCTAATTTGTAATTTGAGCTGTTGAAGTGCAAAGATGCTTGAGCCTAGGCCCATGATTCTTGGGAACTAACACATCTTGTGCCACACACATTGGCAACAAGAGGTCTGGAGTGGAGTTTTGTATTCCTGTTCACACTAAGCACTGAGTGGGCAACTTTCACAGATCATGCTATGGTGTGAGTGGAGGACAGCTCTGAGTCTGGAGCAGTGTTATAGACACTTTCCATTCTAGGCAGGTCTTTTAAAACACTGTGAACACCAAGATTTTTTGATTTTGCTAAGTGAAAAGATCTATCAGTGTTTTGTGATGGTCAGGTTAGCAGAAAACATGATCCTTCCCAACTTGTCTGAACCCCCATTCAGTGCTTACAATAACTTGCCACCAAGGATAGCTTTTCAATTCTGTTCATTTCCTGGTAGGAATAATTGTTTGGATTTGTAAAGTTATTTATTTATTTATTTTTAATTTCTATTATGTGCAGGGGAATGTATCCTCATTGACTAAAAAGACAAAAAAAATTTAAAAGTTAAAATCTTGCTTTGCTATGCAATTAAATTTTGCAATGTAATTCTGGAAATAGCTCTGGTTTTGTGTGCACTGCTCTAGATGCACTTTTAATTTCACTATGTGACTAAATGGGGAAAGGATGACTAGAGATGTGACATCATACTTAGCAGTAGAATGCAGCCATGCACTTGGAACAGCATGAGATGTACAAAAAGGAAGCACCTGTTAGCAAATAAATTAGGTTTTAGCTATTCCTCAGTTTTGGTAGAAGACTGAGGTGTGCCTGAGTGAGATCACTACAGGTTGTTTTTTTCACTCCCATCTAGTAATTCACTCATCAGAAAATAGAAGCCAACACTCCATTGTCACAGCACTGCAGATAAATAGCTGCTTAGCCACCCATTGCAGAAAATTGTATCCTACACTTTCTGTTGGTTTTATCCTCATATATTTCAACCCACACAATTGAGGGGAATTCTCTGTTTCTAGCAAAATTCTAAGCATCTAGCAAAACAAAGAATCCCTTTTAATATGGTATATTTTTAACCTTGCTAGCTTTATGTTCTCTGAAAATGTTCTCTCTTCAGCACTAATGCTATTATCTGATTGTAGAAATGTCAGGCTCTTTTTTATTATTTCCTGTGAATGTTTGTATCCCAAGTGATTGTGTCTCAGATGTATTCAGAGGTTGACTTTGCCTGTTGTGCTTTCAAAATTCAGGAGATTAGCATTCAGCTTCGGCTGTGATTTATGCTGTTACCAAAGATCTTTGGACAAATGTGAAATATATAAAAAAACCCAACCTAATACTAAGAACATTTCCGGGACAAATTCAGCTGTGACACAAATGGCAGCACAAGTTACATGCAGGATATACATTGATCAGAATCAGTGATGCAGCATATATGGTTAAAACAGGGTTACTTGTAAAAGGCTGTCTTTCACTGCATAAAATGAGGATAACCAGAGTTGGTGGAGCAGTTGTGTGTTCATATGTGATATGTGAGACTGTGCGTGTTGGGTAAAGCTTTATCCGACACAGCCAGTAAGAACAAGTATTAATCTGGATTTATTTGTATTTCATTCCCAGAGTGATGTAAAAGAGTGTTAGGGCCAATCTGCACCTCACAATGGAGTCAGGCAGAGAGATCTCTATGCTGAGAGCTAGAGTTCAAGACAACAAGTAAGACCTGCAGAGGAAGGACATGACACTGGGGAAGTCCCTTGGCTCCAGTACTGGGGTGCTTGGATGTCTTTTGGAGTCGCCACAGGATGCAGGGTGGGCTCCAGTGTCAGTCATATCACAGACCAGCCCTTCTACCACCCACCTGCAGTCATCCCTTCTTTCTTTTGCCATTAGTGCTCCACAGTTTCAACTGCCTGACCTGTTTCTTTCTTCTACTTTCAAGCTCTAATTATAGCCTTCATATTCTCATTTCCTATTTTCTCTTTCTTGATTGTTGTAATCCTCTTAACCTATCAGTGCTCCAAGCCTGACCTGGCTGCCTACCTCATCAGTCTGATGTGCCCAGGTCTTCCCTGTTCCCACCTGTGCAGTCCTGGTGGAAAGCATGCGCAAGGCAGTTGCCATTTGGTGGCTCTGACCCATGACCCCATCAGAAGCAGGATGTTTGTGTTCTGGACACATTAGATACTGTGTTCTGATACAGAACCTCAGAATTGGCTGAGATAGTGAAATACACATTTAATTTAGTTAAAAACAACCCTTCCATTCACTGTAGAGCTTCATTGCTCTGTATTGCTGCCCTAGCAGTGGTTAAGACTGTCACCATGTGAACCTTTGAACTGTGGGAAAACCACAGAACAGATTAAGACCAAAAGATGTGTTAAATTTTCTTCTTTTAGGTGAAATACAAGCTGCAGCTGGACACATATAGATGTGAGCAAAGTACTGTGCAAGGAAGACTGAGTGAGCCTGTAATGGGATGTGAACTGAAGTTGTTGCTGCTGTAAAAAATTCCTGGCCCTCCATTCTTCCAGACTCTTATTCCCACCTTTACACCTCTCCACTGCCCTGTGCTGGTCTATGTGTTTGTGCAATGGCACTGTCAGCTGAAGCAGGGAATAGCTTGCGTAAACTCACCCAGTAAAAAAAAATATCCTAAATCCACAGCAATGTTTTGGTTGCATAAAGTCACTCAATAGCAAGTCCTATGAAGCCACACCTAGAAAAGTTCCATGGCTAGTCTAAAATACAGATAAATAAACAATTGTTTGACATGCTGTGTACAGGAAGGAAAGTAACAAGTAAGAGAGAAATATGACTTTGAGCAGAAACGGGATGGAGGTTTTCAGATGCAGGACTGACTAAGAAAACATAAAGTTGAGAAAATGACACAGCTTTATGATTCTAAGATGTGTGATGAACTGGCACCTCACACTCATGTATAAAAATGGTTGCAGCAATGTTTTGTAGAATATCTTCCATCGTCAACCAAAAACTATTCTGTAAGAATTTAAAATTTTCTAACTACCCATACACTAGCAGTCAGGCTGGGCTACATGTTTATACAGCGCACAATCTTCCAACATGGGTGTTTCCATAGAGAGTTTCCTTAAAGCTAGTATGAAAGACCTTTATATGACCCATATGACATCTGTCTTTACGTGACTTGAGAAGTGATTTGAGCCTCACAATAGTAATAAAGTAAATTAATATTAATTTACCATAATGAAACAGCTTAGGATTTTAACTTCTGATAACAATCTCTTATGTGAAGCAGATTATACTTTAAGTCTCTCTTTCTTTCTTGCTCAAGGAAGAGTATAATGAGCTTTGGTTAGTTATAGGTAGCAATCGCAGAATATTTAACTGGTGTTTTTTTTAATCACATTGCAATGAAAATATTTAATTAATTTAGAACATGTAGAATGTAAGCATTGAAGTCCATTTGATAAAATGATTTTTATATGTTACTTATGGAGAAAAACACTAAAAGATTTCAATAATTCTTAAAATATTTACCTTTTTTCCTCTGACTTTTTGTTTTACACTGTATTTTACAGGTCTTCATTTATATTTGATGTAGGTTTCAAACTTCAGATTTACGGCTCAACACCTTGCAACAAATTTTGTAAATATTCTCTGGGGGTTTGGTCCTGAAAGATAAACATTTCTTACTATTGAGGCACTGAGGAAAAACAGACCCCCTCATTTATTATGTGATACTGAGAAGCCTAAGGAGATTTTGATCTCCTTTTTCAGGAACATCTTCTTCAGCAAGAAAAATGAAATGTCATAATGCTAAGGTGAATCATAATGAATGTTCTGTCTTGGATGACACTGAAAAATAAATCAAAGAAAGTTGTGAGAAATATTGGTGACTTTTTTTCCAGAGAGATTTGGACCAGCTTTATAAATTAAACAGTATGTGATGACAGCTTTGGGGCGGTAAGTAAACCATTCAGTAGATAATCTCCATAGTAACAAAAAAAGTTTAACCATCTCAAACCAAAACAGTACATCTGGACTTGGCTGTTTCATATGGCAATAGTGAACATTTTATTGTTGTCAAAAGTCACAGTATACAAGAAAACTGTGCACTGTTTAATGCTTGTTAGCAGAAATAAGTGAAGTGCAAGCAATGTGCATTTAGGAGAATTCTAATCCTGTAAATCATTATCTATTTGCTCACCTTTATGCTGTATAAGGGTCATGTTGTGATCCATCTGCTGTTTGCCACTTAGGAAAAAAGCAGTTTTTTTCGTTAATGAATATGGAGTCCAGTCCAGAAAATTCTTGCTTATGTCTACAGTTCCAAGTCATGATGACAGAATTCAAGTTGTAGCTTCAGCACTCAATTCCTAATTAGCAGTATTTAGTTTTAATTGCACTAAACTTCAAAGATGAAAACTACTTTACAAGAGCAATGCTTTTGTGCACTAAATCAAACGTGGAATTGTTTAATTGGTGTAGGTGCTGTAACTCAGAGATAAAGAGTGAACTACAGAAGAGAATTCAAAGTTTTATTTGTTAAGGATAAGGCTTTGTGTGACACTGTATCTCAGCCTGACAAGAAAGAGCAGAGGCTCCACTTTGTACCTTTTTGAAGATGCATAAACTCTGGGCCAAGCCTTGCTAAACTTAGTGCATAGCTGGAGGCAGGAGGAATCCACAGGTTGGTTGTCAGGTGCAGTGTGGTGTCCAGCAGCTCCCTTACCATAAAATTAACTTTTGGCTTCACTACAGAACATTCATTTGCCCCTGTCTAAGGCAGCAAGTAGTCAGGGAAGGAAACAGATCTAATCTTCATTCTGACTTCGTGGCGAACTGCCATTCCAGACAGGACATTTGCATATGGGGATTCAGCAATGTGTACTTATGGGCTATGACACAAACTGTCTCTGAGATAAAATGCTTCAGAGTTTGTGCTTCCTGAGGCTTCTCCTGGATTGGTGCATTTACATACCTCCTTTTACTCAGAGCTGAGCTGAAAGAAACACTCGAGGGCTCCAAAACTACAAAATCCTGCACTGCTAGCCAGCTCTCCAGGACTGTATGAGAGCTGTACATCCAATCTAGATCTCCTGAAGTCAGCTCCACCAGACTTCCCTAGCATTCTTTCAGCTCTTCCGCATTCCTTCCTGGACACAACTAAAGCTATAAGACCCAGTAGATAGCTCAATCAACTTGGTCAGCTCAATCCTTTTCATTCATCGGAGGGTTCCAGAACAGCTAAAAAAGTCCAGTATGGATTTCCAAGAGGGACTAAAATTATCTCTAGATTTATCTTAATAATTCAGACATCAAAGTTCACACAGCCTCGCTCATTTCTATCACCATATCCACAGGGCCACAGCATATTTCTCTCTTTCTATGCTAACCCCTTCTTAAGCTCAACCATTTCTCTTTAGCTTCAGGACAATACCAGAACATAGCCAGCACCACAAAGTCCTGTAGACTTGCAGTGCTCCTGTTTGAATGTGTGCTTCTTCCCCTCTTCCTTGGTTATAAGGGAGAGAGTGTATCCATAGCAAAGCCTTCCTGTTCAAAAATCTTTTAAGCGTGATTCAGACCTCTCTAAAGAATTCCAGTATGAAGGAACAATCCTTCCTCTTTCCCTTGGATGATCCAAAAGTATTCCCCCATCCTGACCTAAAAGGATGGCTAGAGTTACAAGCCAGGATTTGCAAAATCTTGGCACAACAACATGTGTGATAACAAATGATTTGACATAAATCCTTCCAAGACAAAAAAAATAAATAAAAAAATAACCCAAACCATGCAGAGTAGAGTCAGATTTATAAAGCTGGGTGATGAAGCAAGGTCAGTACTTTAAATCCAAATGCAATAATCCTTCCTTTGCATCACATGAAGCTTCTTAAACAACCTTTCCACAGTTTGCTGAAATCACACACTTCACAATCTTCACTTTCATGATTCCATTGTTAAATAATTTAGTGAGGATATTTTGGATGAGATTCTCAGTGGAACATGTTTAGCTTTTAACACAAATGGTTCCCCCATTTCTTCCCCCTCCTTTTGGCCATGTGAGTATGCTGAGCATTGTGTATGGTTGGAGTGGAAGGTATTCAAGTAATTACTTTTACTACATTGCACAACAACATCCTTTACAATTTAGGACACCAGTGTTTTGGCAGATCTTATATCTCAACCCACGCTTTTATAATGTGTTGCTAAAAAAGGGAGTTAGATGTTGTTTATACACTACATTTCTGGAGGCAGCAAATTTTACTTGCACCTGCCAGTGGCTTACTGATAAATATACACTGGTAAAAGTTCAACAGCAGTGGGACAGTGAGTTAGATAAATACCACATGACACCATAAGAACTGAAGGTTAGTGTTTTCCCATCTCTTATGCTTTGGTAGACATAAACTCTTTTTCTTAAAACACATTAAAATTTTTAAAAATCCTCTTTTCAAAGTAAAAAACATACTAAAATGCATATTCAAAACATAAAATATATTTATCTTAGAGTCTATTCCAGTCATCTACTAGGTTTCCTGCCTTTTTAATGTTAATTATGATTTACTCAAGATTTGTAGTCAATTTTAAAGTATAAAAGCATCTCATATGACTGGTTGCCAATTCTGAAGTCTAAAGGCCTTGCTTTATATTACTGTAGTAGAATAGAAAATATAATCAAAGTCTGACCTTCAACTTTAATCCTATAAACAGAGAATTTGCTTACTTTACCTTGGAAACGGATGTGATTCATCACAGTAGCCCATAAATAACATGTCAAACTGTTAGACTGATCAATGAAAATAAGTTATTGAAAAATAATGTGTTTGTAAAGTCTCTATGTAAACTAGCTTAGTGTTATTTTTAAATGAGGAGGGCTTTCAGTTTGGGGTAATTTTTTTTTTTTTCAAGGAGGTTGGCTACTATATATTAAATTCAGTAAACATGAAACATATCTGGCCTATACAAGCTATTCTTTTTCAGAAAAAGTATCTTAAGTTAAATAAGCATTAAACCTCCAGAGGAAGAATTGGGCTTTGCTTAGATCAAGACTGCAAAAGGCATGTTGCCTAAACTGCCTGTTACTTATGACTGTGCCTGAAATCGAAACAGAGGGTGAACTCCTCTTTACATGGGACCCCGTGGGAATGATTCAGTCATAGAAAATCTGCATTACAGACCTCAAATCTATAAGAAGAAGTTCTGGGGTGTGATCTGCATGAATTAAGTCTCTAATTTTTTATTGTGGATGCTAACTTTGAAGTCTGACAACAGCAATTTAAATAGAAAGATGCAGTTCCATGGCTTATGTTTTCAATAGGAATACCCAGATAATGAAGCATTTCACAAAACCCTTTCAGGTGTCTTCCTGGCTCCAAAGAGTCTGTTTAAAAAAAATCTTTGCTATAGAAGCACAACACTCATTCAAACAATACACCTTACACGGAAATAACCCACAACGGTATATTGAACTGAATATCAAAATTAATAGCCTAACTGTGGTAGATGTGTATTAATAAATTTTATTGTCCAGTTAACCAAAAGCTGTTTTAATGAACTGAAGACTGAAGTGGATTTTAGCCTTATGTATCTGACTCAGATCTTGTCCAGCATTAGATCTACCAGATGAACTTTGTTTGCACTCTTCCTATTAGTAATACTGCAGACATTTATCATATCTAAAAATTAGACCTGTTGTTTTGAAGTCAAAATATAAATAACATTTTTCAGTCTATGATATTCAAAGTCCTTGTTTGTACACATGATGAAGTCTTTCAATATGAATAATTAACATGTGTTATTAATTATAGACTATATTGCTGTTCAATGACACTGGGAGGCAATGGAATAATAACCCATGACAGCTATGTACATTCCTCTTTTCCTTTCATTAGTACCAAAAAACTAACTAAATAATAAATTATTTACCTCATACAGGAAACAGTCTGCTAAGATTATATTTTAAATTATGTAGATAAGGAATGTAATACAAACACGATTTTTATGAGAATTATTTTCTGACAGCAGCTATTTAGTTTTCTTTTTCACAAACATGGCTTTGCATTTTCATTTGTTAATAAAAACAGAACATAGCTGGAGTAAAAAGTATTCTGGATTTGCATAAAGGGAGTCAGAATCCTCTTTTGTACTTCATAATTTATAGTTTATTTATTTACTTAAACCTCAAACCTGGAGGGAACAAATAAGGAAATGTCAGGAATGCCATGCAGACTCTGTGAATCTCTGGCAATAACAAGTGACCTCAAGAACTACCTGCTGAAAGCCTCTGTCCCAGTGAAACATTACTTTCCTCATCTTTCACAATGCTTTACTCAACATGTAGCCTCAGTATACTCTCGTGCAACAGCTATGACTCCACCAGTGCAATGAGCAGGGTGCCCAGTGATGGAGGAGTGGGTGGGCTCTTAGCGAGCACTGGGAGCTGCTTCTGGAGATATCCTGTTTCATTTCAATAGCAAAGTGAAAACACCTTTGTCATACTCATTACTACTAGAGTGGAGAAGATCAGCAGCTGAGGTCCAAGTATGCAGGAGCCTGGAACGGCTGTCCCAAGCAACTCTTACCTCAAACAGAAAACAGAGATGGCACAAGGACATAGATGGACCAGAGCAGAGGAACAGAGACAGCGTTGGAGGATGGGGTGTTGTACCTCTAACTGAGACACCTACCTTTTCATTCAAGTTATCTGCTCAGTCTTCAGAGATGGAGAGGCTGCTGTGGGGTACAACATCTGCCATGTTCAGAGGGATGATGCCATAGCCCTGTGCTGTGCTTCTCCTTGGCCAGCAGCCCTGTGGCCATGGCAGGCCCATGAAACAGGAGTTTGATTTTCATTGCACCCTATGGAGGCATTGTAGCAAAAGGCTGTTTTACAGAGAGGTTGAGGAATGATAATAAAATGTTTTCTGGATTGTTTATGTAAACCTTCTTGCAAATCTTCAAGACAGGATGAGTGAAAGAANCTTACTTTCTATTTCCTTTTTATAGAATATTATTTTAGAGAACTGCATGTTAAAAGTTATCTGTATATTCACAAAACTTTTTTACGTCAACCTTACTGTAACATCAATTAAAGCATTCATGACACCATTTTATGGGTTCTCTTTTAATATTGCTTCAAGTCTTAAGGTTTTAATTTTGAATGTTTATTTGAGGAAAGAGACACTTTCTGATATGAATAATGTAGCATTGACACTTCAGTCATTGCTGGGCGATTTATGCAAGTAAATTCCATTTAAGGTAAGGGAGATGAAAATTTAAATTTCTCAGTTTGGAAATAGTGGAGACTCCTCCCTTAAAATGTTTTAATTTCCCTAAGAATAATGTGGTTTTTTTTGTTTTTTTTTTTTAAAAAGAAAAGAATACTGAACACTAAACAGAATTTTATTGTTGTGATTGCTACCTTTGTTTTATTAAAATAAACATCTGTTTTAAGAATAGCAGTAATGTAATTACTGCTTTCTCTTGCACCTCTCTCTTCTCACCCAAACATGTTATGGGTCAGAAAACTTTTTTTGTCATTTATACTGATAATGTAATTAATTCACCCACATGTGCTGTACTGATCTCATAACACATGCCAGTTTATCTCAAACATTACTCAACATGTTGAAAAAAGAGTCTGAAATATCAGAAAGAAAAATTGAGGACATACAACTGTGGCTGAGCCAAGAGAAGTGGTGCTGGGGTTTATAGATGAGGTTAATACTGCTGTGATTAGTGCTATTGCTGGCAGTTCTGAAAGTTTTTTTAAAAAGTCAGAGTTCCTTGTATAGGTTGGACAACTCGCTGAAAAGAATTCTTCTGCTCCTTTCTACTGCCATGAAATAGAGAAGAAATAAAAGCACTGTAGTTAACAGAAAGGCTGACCCTAGAGATTCTGTTGCCCAGAGCTGACGAGATTATAGGGGAGGGAGAGTTTATAGCAGAAATTTTAGAAACAAATGCTTTAGAATTTCATTCCACATTTGGGAAAAAAAGTACAGAAAAGCATTTAGTCCTTTAGGACATCTTTCATGACTTGTATATCTTCCCGCATCAAGATTCAGCTCTCATAAAACCTCATGCTATGTTTGTACTGCATTGTTGCTAGCTCTTGTTACCTTACAGAAAAACTTCAAATAACTGGTACTGGAGTAAGGTTGCTACCTGAGCATTTAATTTTTCACAAAGAAGAAGCAGCAAAAAAAATATGTGTCCTTCCCTTGGGCTGGTAGGCAGGATCACTGATCATGATGTCTACAAAACTCAAATAAAATAATTGCTTTTTAAATCTAATGATTACTTTTCACCTTTATGATATTGTTAATGCAAATTGTAAATACAAGGTAGTAATGTACAAAACAGCCATCTTTTCTCTTTTGGAAAAGCAGCACATGAAAACCAGGTACAATATTACAAAGGGGATGCTCAAAACTTTTTGTATTTCTACTCTAAAACTACATTTCTACCATCTTTGAATGTACATTCCAGCTATGAGATTCCACACTTTGCTATTTTAAATTGTATTGAACAGTTTCTATATATTTAAATTTTTGCTTATAGAAATAAATCAATGAAATTATTTTCATGCTGAATTAAAAATTAATTTAGTAATTCACCACTAAAGTGGTATTCATCAGGTCTTCCTAATTTATCC
>VYZU01069606.1:0-13146 GCA_013401355.1 Ceyx cyanopectus | reverse complement strand
GTAGCTTGGTTCATTGGTCAGTTGTATTGGGTCTGGTTACTGTTACCCTGGCCCCAAATGAGGCAAACGTGGCTGATACAACCACAGATTTGTCCATATGAGTGCACCTCCTGCACTGTATTACAGCACTTCTTCACATTATTGAACAGTTTAGATGATTCAGGTGATTTATGAATAAGTTCTGTAGAGCTGGTAGATGCTTTAACTCTGGACCTCGGGGCTGTTCTGAAGTTCTTGAGTTTATTTTAATTCATTTTTTTGTATTGTCAGTTTTTTTCAGAGGTGATATAACCGTAGCCACCTAAATTGATTTTGGTTTTACATACTGTCATGTAAACCCATACTGTGGCTCTTTAAGTACTTTTTTAGTATGCTCAGTATGTTCATATGGTAAAAGCTTTATGAAAGGATTTGAAATGTCCCTGGAATCAATATGAAATAAATGGATTTTCTTTAACTATTAAGTTGTAATTACAATCTGGTTTATAAACATGCAGTTGTCTTTTGCATAGTGCTGTATGGATACAGTGACAGAGTTAAAGGTGTTAGATAATTTTTAAATGAAATATTCTTTTTTGACAAACTCAAATTCTTGTCAGGAATTTATGTTTCTAATTAGAGAAAGAAAACTAAGTAGTTTACCTAGGATCCTACTGAAAGTGTGACAGTGTATTGAAGTTTTCTGAAAGTCTGGGAACAGTTCAACAGTATCCTTCATTGCCTAGCAGAGAGGTTTTTAGATATTTCCCCACCAGTGTTCAGTTGGGGAAAATGTCATTATACTTCTGGTATTGCAATACTTCCTTTGATTATATGGTCATTAGAGTAGTGAAGTGACTTTGAATGCCTTGAGGAGACATAGGATGACTAGAAACCCAGTTTGATGTGTGAGAATCAGATGTGCATTAGGATATGCACACTGCTAAGATTATCAGACCAGATGTCCACCTGGTTATAAATGAATCAGTTCAGCAGATTTATATGGCACTCTTGAACTTTGAAGTACTGACATTTCCTTTTTTAATATTTACCATCTCTAGCCAGAAAGATTTTGTCATGTGAAAAATGTTCATATTTAACTTTTATGTTGATTAAAGAAAAAGACAAATCTTAAAATACTGGAATTTCTCATTCCATGGAAATGGCAGTATTTAGTGAGATCTCATCATTTCAAGTTCTCTTTTCTTTGTGTAAAACATGGTTGAGCAAATGAGATATGGGAAGTGTGTGGGAGAGTCCCTAGGAGCAATAGGAGAATGAGGGGCAGATTTGTTGATGCTGTCAATACTTTTTTGACAGAGAGGGGGAGTAGAGCTGAGGTCAGCTTGTGGGTAATCTTGATGCGGCACACTCCTCTTATAAACTCTATTTCCTTTAGCAGTTTCTATCTCCTGCTCTATTGACCGTGCTTCCCAGCTTTCTATCATCAGCAAAACTTGACTACAATCTCTTGCTTTTGTGCTCAGGTTATTAAGGAATATTTTAACTAATTTACAGACCAGTTTTAAGGTGAATAACTAAGATTAGTCAGTGGTCTCCTCGTCGATATTTCTCCTTTTTTTCTCATTATTATTTTGCCTTTTTTCCACTTTTTAGTGTTAAATTTTTAACATAACCCCCATCTTTTCCAGTTTAAATAATAATTTCCCATTTGACACATAATCAGATTCTTTACTCAATACAGACATTGAATCTCCCACATTTCCTTGTCTACTAATTTAGTTATGCTATTAGAGGAAGATACCAGGTTAGTGTGGCATGCTTTTTCTTTGTTAAACCAATATAATGTTTTTTCCCTATTCCTGTATAGCTCTGTATGTTTAGTTAGTCTTTCATTTAAAAATTATTCTAACCCCTGTATACAGTGAGGTCAGACAATGGTTATATAAGCAGCTTTTTTCCCCCTTTTCTTAAATATAGCTACTTCATTTGTTAATTTTCATTTAGGTATTAAAACTCCAGTGTGCTTCAGTTGCAAAAATAACCCATTACTGCTGGATCTATACATTCATGTGTCCATTCCTTTAGACTGGTGCTTATTCCCATCCCCCTCGTTGTCTGTCCTGCCAGTGACCAAGATATGTCTTAGTCATCTATCCTGGGTTGAATATACCCTCATCCTCATTAGCCATTATATTGTACTCTTATCTCCTATAGTAATGCTTTGGAATGTGCATACTGGGCACTGAGACATCATCTGAAATTGGATTTGGGGCTGTTCATTTGTTAGTTTTAATTTAAACTCCCATTTTACTACATTTTTGCGCCACTTTTTTTTTTCCCCTTTTTTTTCTTCTATTTGTGGCTGGTGAGCCTTTTGCTCTTTGTGAGTGTAAATCCAGCTTGAATTTTGGCAGTGTCCATTTTCCATAAGGATCCATAAAATACCCATTCTGTGATCACCTGCATGTTGCAGGCCAAAACGCATTTCTCAGTTTATCATAGAAAGTAGAGATTTGTTGTAAAATGCCAACAGACATTTCTTTAATTTGTAAAATACCTAGCTGATCCTAGAAAGCATAGCACACTCTGATCTTCTGTAAGAGGCATTAAAAATTCAGTTATCTCTGCCAGTCTCATGGTGGAAAGATTCCCTCTTGATTTGCAGTCTTGAAATTGGTTGTTTTTAAGAGTTTGAGAAAGACCTAACAGCCAAATAAATTAATATCATGGATGCACCTATCTGTAATTTTTTGTACTTACATGCAACTGAAAACTCTGAGTCAAATTTGTTTTACATAAGCATTTATCTTATAATCATCTTGAAACATTGTTAATACACATTAAAGTGTGTTTTTGTTAGTTCAGTAACTTTTTGGTGAAGACTATCTCATCTAAGGAAAAGCGAGTCTTGCCAATAATAGAAACATCAACTTCTGCAGTTCGTGGCAGTACTGATCTCTCTCACAGTATTTGAGAGATTTCTATCCAAGTAAAATACTATCAGTCCTATTTGTACTCTTATAGACGCTGTTTTTATAATTCTTCCTCCAGGTGATTTTTGACCCAGGTGAGGTACCTTAATCTACAAAATGCAAGGCCTTTGACATGGTCCCCCACAACATCCTACTTACCAAGTTGGAGAGATCCTGTGAACAGATGGAGTGAATAAGGAATTGGCTGGATGACCACATCCAGAGGGCAGTGGGCAGTGGCTCAAAGTCCATATGGAGAGCAAGTGGTGTCCCTCAGGGGTCCATGCTGGGGCCTGTGTTATTTAACATTTTTATCAGTGATATAGACAACGGGATCAAGGCACCATCAGCAAGTTCACAGATGACACCAAGCTGAGTGGTGCTGTTGATACACCAGAGTGATAAGATTTTATCCAGAGAGACCTGGACAAACTGGAGCAGTGGGCCCAGGTGAACCTCATGAGGTTCAACAAGAACAAGTGCAGGGTCCTGAACCTGGGCCGGAACAATCCTCACTATCAATACAGGCTGGGAGATAAGGCACAGACAGATGATACAGACAGTAGCTCTGAAGAAAAGGACTTGGGGTTCCTGATAGACGAGAAGATGGACATGAGCAGCCAGTGTGTGCTTGCAGCCCAGAAGGCCAACGGCATCTGTGTGTGGCCAGCAGATTGAGAAAGGTGTTTCTGCTGCTCTACTCTGCTCTGGTCAGACCTCATCTGGTGCACTGAATCCAGTTCTGGAGCCCTCAGCACATTAGGGACATGGACCTGATGGAGCGGGTCCAGGGGAGCATAATGAANGTTTAAATAATAATTTCCCATTTGACACATAATCAGATTCTTTACTCAATACAGACATTGAATCTCCCACATTTCCTTGTCTACTAATTTAGTTATGCTATTAGAGGAAGATACCAGGTTAGTGTGGCATGCTTTTTCTTTGTTAAACCAATATAATGTTTTTTCCCTATTCCTGTATAGCTCTGTATGTTTAGTTAGTCTTTCATTTAAAAATTATTCTAACCCCTGTATACAGTGAGGTCAGACAATGGTTATATAAGCAGCTTTTTTCCCCCTTTTCTTAAATATAGCTACTTCATTTGTTAATTTTCATTTAGGTATTAAAACTCCAGTGTGCTTCAGTTGCAAAAATAACCCATTACTGCTGGATCTATACATTCATGTGTCCATTCCTTTAGACTGGTGCTTATTCCCATCCCCCTCGTTGTCTGTCCTGCCAGTGACCAAGATATGTCTTAGTCATCTATCCTGGGTTGAATATACCCTCATCCTCATTAGCCATTATATTGTACTCTTATCTCCTATAGTAATGCTTTGGAATGTGCATACTGGGCACTGAGACATCATCTGAAATTGGATTTGGGGCTGTTCATTTGTTAGTTTTAATTTAAACTCCCATTTTACTACATTTTTGCGCCACTTTTTTTTTTCCCCTTTTTTTTCTTCTATTTGTGGCTGGTGAGCCTTTTGCTCTTTGTGAGTGTAAATCCAGCTTGAATTTTGGCAGTGTCCATTTTCCATAAGGATCCATAAAATACCCATTCTGTGATCACCTGCATGTTGCAGGCCAAAACGCATTTCTCAGTTTATCATAGAAAGCAGAGATTTGTTGTAAAATGCCAACAGACATTTCTTTAATTTGTAAAATACCTAGCTGATCCTAGAAAGCATAGCACACTCTGATCTTCTGTAAGAGGCATTAAAAATTCAGTTATCTCTGCCAGTCTCATGGTGGAAAGATTCCCTCTTGATTTGCAGTCTTGAAATTGGTTGTTTTTAAGAGTTTGAGAAAGACCTAACAGCCAAATAAATTAATATCATGGATGCACCTATCTGTAATTTTTTGTACTTACATGCAACTGAAAACTCTGAGTCAAATTTGTTTTACATAAGCATTTATCTTATAATCATCTTGAAACATTGTTAATACACATTAAAGTGTGTTTTTGTTAGTTCAGTAACTTTTTGGTGAAGACTATCTCATCTAAGGAAAAGCGAGTCTTGCCAATAATAGAAACATCAACTTCTGCAGTTCGTGGCAGTACTGATCTCTCTCACAGTATTTGAGAGATTTCTATCCAAGTAAAATACTATCAGTCCTATTTGTACTCTTATAGACGCTGTTTTTATAATTCTTCCTCCAGGTGATTTTTGACCCAGGTGAGGTACCTTAATCTACAAAATGCAAGGCCTTTGACATGGTCCCCCACAACATCCTACTTACCAAGTTGGAGAGATCCTGTGAACAGATGGAGTGAATAAGGAATTGGCTGGATGACCACATCCAGAGGGCAGTGGGCAGTGGCTCAAAGTCCATATGGAGAGCAAGTGGTGTCCCTCAGGGGTCCATGCTGGGGCCTGTGTTATTTAACATTTTTATCAGTGATATAGACAACGGGATCAAGGCACCATCAGCAAGTTCACAGATGACACCAAGCTGAGTGGTGCTGTTGATACACCAGAGTGATAAGATTTTATCCAGAGAGACCTGGACAAACTGGAGCAGTGGGCCCAGGTGAACCTCATGAGGTTCAACAAGAACAAGTGCAGGGTCCTGAACCTGGGCCGGAACAATCCTCACTATCAATACAGGCTGGGAGATAAGGCACAGACAGATGATACAGACAGTAGCTCTGAAGAAAAGGACTTGGGGTTCCTGATAGACGAGAAGATGGACATGAGCAGCCAGTGTGTGCTTGCAGCCCAGAAGGCCAACGGCATCTGTGTGTGGCCAGCAGATTGAGAAAGGTGTTTCTGCTGCTCTACTCTGCTCTGGTCAGACCTCATCTGGTGCACTGAATCCAGTTCTGGAGCCCTCAGCACATTAGGGACATGGACCTGATGGAGCGGGTCCAGGGGAGCATAATGAAAAGGATCAGAGGTCTGGAATACCTCTCCTATGAGGACAGGCTGAAGAAACTGGGGTTGTTCAGCCTGGAGAAGGCTCTTGGGGGGACCTAAGAGTGACCTTCCAGTACCTGGAGGGTGGCTTCAAGAAGGCAGGAAAGGGCCTGTTAACAAAGGCCTGTAGTGACAGGATGAGGCACAATGGTTTTAAACTGGAGAAAATTAGATTTATGTTGGATTTTAGAAACCAGTTCTTTACCATGAGGGTCATGAACACTGGAGCATGTTACCCAGGTAGTTGAGGCCCCATCCCTGGAGATAATCAAGGTGAGGCTTGACAATCTTCTGAGTAACCTGATCTAGTTGAAGATGTCCCTGCTCACTGCAGGGTTGTTGGGCTAGGTGACCTTTAGAGGTCCCTTCCTGCTCAAACCAGTCTATGATTCCATGATCTGCATGACCTGTATTTCTCTGCAACTGGAATTTAGGCACTGAAAGCATTTTCTGTCAAAGATAGAGCCTACTTCCTAGTTGTACCTTCCTCCAGGTCTTACATCAGCTGTCCACCAGAAATCTCTCATTTTTCCCATGTTGCCAGAGTTCTTGAGTTGATAGACTGACACTGTGAGTGCCTCCTTTTGACCTCTCCCTGCCTCCTGTCTAATTCAAGAACAGTCCTGACACTAACTGTGAACACTAGTTTCAAGAATCATGCTTCCTCTCTGCTAGTGATTTTTGCAGCACATGTACCCTTTTTTCTGTCTTTTATTCTTTTTTTATTATCATTTTTAATTTTTTTAAAATATTTTCTAGTTCTTCATTTGCAGTTATAATCTCTGTTTGGATAACAGAGAAGTCTGTCACAGCACTCCTCCTGATTTCCTGTTTTAGTACAGTAGCTATACTAGACATGACTATAAACATGAGTGACCTGCTTTCAAATGAATCATGTTTGTTGAGAAGTCAGTTTTGTGTGAATACCTACCATGATACACACCCAAACCTTCCCAAGGTAATGCACAAATTATCTTCTGATCAACGCTGTGATGTTACACTTCCACCTTCCTTCCCTTGAAAAAGGATCGCAAAATCACAAAACAATCACAAAATCTGCACCAAAAGTTTTATGAAACCTTTGTTTTTTGGAGTGTTTACCTCGTGCAGCTGTCTGTGAGTCACTTGTGTAGAAATGTGGATTTATGGTTTGTCTCAGTATTAGGAACATGCAGTGGAGTTTCCCATGCTTCATCTCCATCTAGGGCTTCGAAGTCACATATTGAGTACAAGAATAAAAAGTGTGGTGCTGCTGCGGACTCTCTGTCCTGCGTGCTGAATGAGGTGGAGTCATTTAGGAAAAAAATTACCATCTGCTATTAAAAAAAAAATTCCATGTACCTGCAGTTATGCTGTGCAGAGGTGTGTGAACGTTTGTGGAAACATACTCATTGACATAAAATGACAGAGTTTGCCTTTTTCCTGTAAAGCGCATACAGTCCAGTAGAATTCAACACATGAATGATCCTGGTACTTGTGAGCTGATTCCTACAGGCATGAATTCTGATCTGCCCACATATTACTTCCAGGCTCAGCAAAGTCAAAAAGGTAGAGGTCCTCTTTTACCTGAAACATTACAGAATAGGGACCTATTGAACTGTTTGAAATATCATATGGACACCAGGCCTTCATTCTAAAATTATTCCTTTGTGGATTGAAATTGAGTTGCAGAAACCTATAAACAGAAGAAAAAAGCAGTTAAAGTGTGCCTTTGATTTTGGTGAAGCGCTGCTATTCATAGCCTCTGCCTTTTGAATAAAGTTAATGTCTAGGATGTTACATATTTTTAGTTGCTTTTTCTTCACCTCCTTCCTTTGTTTTGCACATTACTGAAGTTTAATCTCTAGGAAAGAGTGTTCTTAGTTGATTCTAGATTTATTCCTTTTCTTAACCAGAAATAATTTAAGTAGCATATATCTTGACTTTTCTGTGGGACCCTGTTGGGGTACATGCAGCAGCATGCAAGTACAATAAAAGGTTATTTCAGCAAATGTTTAGGAAAATACTTTCCAGGAGATCTGCACATGATTAGAATTACTGAGTGCTCTCTTTTTCAGCTTCCTGTTTTGGAATGAAATGCCTTCGGGACACTTGGAATATCTCAGTTTTGAGAAGCAAGAGCAGTTTAACCAATTAAATACTTCATCGTATTAGCTGTGATTTTGGGTAGCTGTAAATGGGGACAAATATATGAAATCCCTGAGATGACTTAATCAATTGAAGGGATAAATTAACTCCAGTAGCCATAGAGTAGCTTTTGAGGAAAATGAGCCCTAAAATGTAGCAACAGCCACAGCGACATTTTGGCTCTTAATGCTGCACATGTGTACAATTACCAGCTCTTTCCTTACTTCTCATACCCTGTGTTATCCTATGAGGTACTGAGCAAATTGCTTTCTGATACAGCCAGGGAAGTTAGGGCTGTGGGAGCCTCCCACAGTTTGTGCCCTCTGAACACAAAAATTTCCTGGGGAGGCTGGTACATCATGGTGTGATTCACTGCGGCTGGGGAGCAACCCAGCTCTCTTCCTTGCTCCAGTGAACATTTGGTGACTCATATGGTGTGGAACAGGTGAGACGTCACTTCAAGTGCTTTGTGGCTCAATGTCTGAAGTGCTCTTCTGAGGGAGGAGAAAAGGGCCTCTGAGTTTCCCCATGCAGAATGAGGAACTGGGTGAATGCAGTGTTGAGATAGCAAAGGCAAACATACCGTCTCTCCTGTTCCTTCACAAGATTCCTGCTGCTCCCCCCAAAAAAAAAGAAAATATTGAATATTTGTTTGGAATAATTTTCTATTTGCTTTAACTACTTGCCATGGCTTATTAATAACGTTTGATGGAAAATTTAGATATGCTTATTGAGCAGTTGTATTTGGAACAATCTCTTCAGGTCCCTCCACCTAGTACTACTGAGCAATTCAACTACAAGAAGCATTTTCTAAAATGAGATTAATTTATTGGACAGCTCACCCATGATGTGCATTTCTTTACAGAGAGGGTGGTTAGGCATTGGAATGGGCTGCCCAAGGATGTGGTTGAGTCCCCATCCCTGGAAGTGTTTAAAAACCATGAGGATGTGGTGCTGGAGGACATGGTTTAGGGACCCTGTCAGTGTAGGGTTAATGGCTGGACTTGATGATCTTAAAAGGTCTCTTGCAACCAAATGATTCTTGTANAACCATGAGGATGTGGTGCTGGAGGACATGGTTTAGGGACCCTGTCAGTGTAGGGTTAATGGCTGGACTTGATGATCTTAAAAGGTCTCTTGCAACCAAATGATTCTATGATTCTATGATTTTGCATCTGTGTAAAATGTCTATAGTAACACTATACATGATCAGTATGAGTGGAAAAATATGAGTATTCCTAATTCTGCACTGGACTTCCCTTGTCAAATAAAGCAAGAATGTGCATGAAGATGGAGGCTGTTAGAAGATTCAGTCCAGACAGAAACACTGTAAATAATTCATGCAGATTTTCTGCTTGGCTTTAAAGAAAAAAAGCAAAATCAAAATTCTTAGGTTTGGAGTATAAGCAGGCATCAACGCGCAGCTGTACTGAGTTGTACAAAAATCTTGATGTTGCATTACAAGAGCTAAGATCCTTTTCTACTTCTCTATTTTCTCTATTTTATTTTTTTATTTTTTTTTAGAATTCTCCAGATCTTATTATTCAGTCACAGGAAAATGATACAGCAATTGTTATATAATACCTAACAGACAATTTTTAATTGCGAGAATGTATTGCATTGTGTCTTCTCATTTGAATTTTATGAATTTTTATTGCATTTGGTCAAACTACAATGTCTTCTTTGTAAACCTTGCCAGCAGTTAAATTTGCATGTAGATCTACTATATACTGCATTCCTGGAAATTAATAGTATCATGTAATACAGTGTGGCACTTTTCATTTGAGATCACATTAATAAAAGAAGTCATTCACTACTTTCTTTCCAGCCACTGTGAATGTCTCCAAGATACAGTTGGGCTGGTTGTGATCAATGACATTTGATAACATTATATTTATTAATACTTAGAATATTTGTACAGAGTATTTTGTTTTAAAATTAACTGAACAGCTTTTGACCTGCCCAAATCTGAATTCAGTTTTGCATTTCCTGTGTAACAGTGATTAGAGACTAGAAAGTAAGTACATCTGTGTTAGATGATATATTCATAAACAGTTTTTCAGAACAAACAAATGCTCCCTCTCAATACTGGAAACCAGGTTAAGACCCAAATAAAAGTCAAGACCAAAGCACTCAAAGAATNGAATTTACAAGGAAATTCATACTTATTCTGGATGATAGCATTTTTGAATTAAAATTATTTTGAATTTGAAATGTGTCATTATTTTTAAATTTTCTTTTCCTGTTGTCTTAATAAGAGAATAATATAAATGCATTACCCTTCACTTACAGTTAATTTAATTGGATCTCTCATATTCAGACAACCTAATTGTAGTTAAGCTACATTGTTTATGATTACTGTTTGTAATTGTTGTGTGTTTATATAATATAGGCTATGGCCAATCTTAAATTAGTATCTCAGGCATCTTTTAAACTGCACCATTTCGACAGATATTAACTTAATGGGATACTATTTCCTTTTTCAGCTAGGCACAATGCAACTCTTACACCTACTGCAGTAAGTCACTGTCACAGTGACGCTGACTTTCTCTGCTCTGATGGTGTCCCAGGTGGCCATCAGTTCAGGTAGCCCTTCCTGTAGCTCCTGCCTGGACTCGGCGTGGTGACCAACCCAGTGACAACAGACCAACACCATCCTGCTTCCCCTCCAGCGTCTTCTTGATTGTAACCTTCAAATTAATATTTCATGTTTTTATAATGCCAGATTTTGTGACAATTTGAGCATTTCTGTCTGTAACTTTTTCACTTCAATTACTGCTAAACACTGTATGTCAGTTTTTGCATCATTTTCATACAGTTTCGCATCTGAGAAATTAATGAGGATTTGAGTTTGTCTTCTATAAAGTAAAGGTTTGTAGGCATTTGCTGTCGCTTTCCCTGTAAATTAAACGTGACCAAAACAGGGTTGCTGCTGGCATTCTCAAAACAGAAATAATAATCCTTGCTCTAAAAAAAGGAAACTGACCTAAAGTACAGGTCCCTAAAAAGCTTCTTTTTTTCTTTTAGTGTAGCATTTTTTAATTTTTATTTTTGTATTATAAAGCATGTTATTATGAAGCATAGAGCCCAATCCCAGAAGCACTTCAATTCATAAAAATCTTGTGAAACAGTACTTAACATTGCAATAGTAACTTTTCCTAATTTGTACAAATGCAAGATGAAGACAAAAGTAATGGGAAAATACTGCAATTTGCTTTAGGTTTGTCTGGATAAAATTCAATGATACGTAACTTGGCTTGTGTGCTTTTATTTTTTTACTCTATTAATTTTTGCAAACTAGCTGCAACAATGTATATTTATAGCTACTGGATCTGGTTTTCATGAGCTGAGATTGGTTATGCCATGAACTTCCGTGGCCCATCTCACCCTCAGGAACAAATCCAGCAAGGCTTCTGACAAGTGTCAATGTGTCTTGACAAAAATAGCCACAGGAGATGCTGGTTGTCCTGTATTGCCCTGTAGTATGAAGGATTACCTTGTATCATGATTTTGGTTCTCTCCTTTAGCAGTGAGGCTGGAACCTGACCTTCTGTGTGTTAAGGTGTTCTGGGAGCTGTTCTGCTTCATATGGAATAATTCAATATATTTTGGCAGAGACAAAGGACTTTGGGCTGATGTCTATAGTACTGAGAAGAAGAGGCTGGTGTTTTGTTTGCAGAGGTGTCTCCATACTTTATCTGTCCTACATGTCTTCCCTTACAGAAAAACTAGTGACAAAAAAAAGCAGAGGCTTGGGTACCACCATCTCTAATGGCTTCTTACCTCACCACACATAGAACTTCTGTAAATTCTTAATTCCTAGGAATACTATTGACAAAGAGCACTGGTTGGAAGTAGCAGAAGTACTTATCTCGAGGTTATAGATGAGGTTGCTCTGTTCTTCTGCGAGTTGTGTGTCCGTAGCTTTGTGTGCACCCATCTTGTTAAGAATTTCTAACGTCTTCATTAGTCCATCATCCCTCAGTAGGTGGTCCATGTCTCTTTTCCTTTGGTTACTGTGCCTTGCCTCCTAGCTTCACTGGATGTTAGCTGTGGTGGTGTCCACTAGAATAGGTTTCCCAATGCACCATGTCTCATGTGCTTCAGCCCTGTTCAGAATGGAGTCTTGTTCCTGCATGAAAAAAGGAGAAAATGTTTTGGTGTTTTTTCTGGGTGGGGGGAGAAGCCACCAAATTCTGCATTTTACATGTGTCAAGCTGGGAAGACAAAGAGTGATTTTTAAAGAATACCTCATGTTTATGTGAAGAAAAAAAATCACAACTGTTCTGTTTTCATGGTCCATTGCTTCTTTTGCTTGAATACATTTTGTTTTCACTTGTGATAGTGGTTTTAAAGCAATCAAAAGACAAATTTAATTTCCAGCCATTAGAAGTGATTGTTTATGCATGAGGGACTACTGCAGTTTTATGTGCTATGTTTTTTTTTTGGAGTGGAAGTCTTGGTTTAGTTATTTTGGTATGCCTTAAATGACAAAAGGCTGTGGGTTGGTGTTTTTTTATGAGTAACCTGTATTTTTGGTGGGAATATAGTAATTCTGATAATGACATGATGCTTTAACAGTGTCATGGCCAGTCTGCTGATTTGCAGTCAGATTTTTCTTTGGGAAATGAAGTATTTTTCTGTGGTTTTCCACTGGTAGCATAGTGGCATTTCAGGGTAGCTACATCTTCCACAAGAAGGCTCATTTGAAGAAATCCAATGTAATGGGGAGGATTTTGTAGCTCCAAACAGAAATTAAATCCCCAAGGTAACTTTATTATTCCTCACAACTCTTTTGTTGTCTTCATATTGCCTCAGATCTCACTAATGATGGTGACACCAGAAAACACATGAAGATTGTAGGTTCCCCCATATATACTTCACATAAAAGAGTAATTTATTAATGTATATAAAAATGCTGCAGCTGGTGGCAAAGACATTTGTACACCATTCATCTTACACTTAAATTATTCAGGAATTTGCCCACATTTTTATACATTTTTACAGGACATGGTACAATAGGTTAAGTTTGATTAGAGCTTATAAATTTTAGCATAGTTTGAATTATAAATATTTAATAGTGAAAAGAAAAATACTGACAATCACTTAATGCAAAACAAAATTCTCCTATTATGTTAAAAAAACTACATGTGCTAGGAACTTAGCACCTGCATCTG
>VYZU01069476.1:2032-13254 GCA_013401355.1 Ceyx cyanopectus | reverse complement strand
ACATTCTGTAATTTTGTGATTCTATGTAGTACTATCTCACACATCACCATACAGATGAATAAACCATTTATATTTAGTATAACTGTGTTTTAAAGATGATAAACTTGTAGCTGAAAGTACCAGCTGAGCAGAATGACTGTAATCACTAGTTTTGTGAGACATCTAGTGGAAAAAAAGGCTACTGTCATGGATACTCAAGACACAGGCATATAGATTTTTATCATGCAGAACCACACAGAATTGTTAAGGCTGGAATACTCCTCCAAGATCATCAAGTCCAGCCTATGACCTAGCATCACAACACCTAGCTAGACCATGTCACTAATGCCTCATCCAATTTTTAAACAACTCCACAGATGGTGACTCCACCACTCCCCTTGGACAGTACATTCCAGCACCTAATGAACCTTTCCGTGGGGAACTGCTTCATAATGTCCAACCTAAACCTTCCCTGGAGAAGCTTCAGGCCATGCCCTCTCATCCTGTCACTAGTTGCCTGGGAGAAGATCCCAACCTCCAGCTGCCTACAAATTCTTTCAGGTAATTGTAGAGAGTTATGAGGTCCCCCCTGAGTGTCCTCTTCTCCAGGCTGAACAGTCCCAGCTCCCTCAGCCTCTTTTCTTAAGTTCCTCCAGTCTCTTCACCAGTCTTGTCACCCTCCTCTAGACCCACTCCAGCATCTTAATGTCCTTCTTGAAGTGCAGGGCCCAGAACTGCACACAGTACTCAAGGTGAGGCCTCACCAGTGCCAAGTAGAGAGGGAGAATTATGTCTCTAGACCTGCTGGCCACATTATTCCTGATACAAACCAAGATGCCATTGGCTTTCCATGGTGCCTGGGCATAGTTCTGCTATGTCCTCTCTGCAACAGGAGTTGTGAACTGGAAGCTTTTGTCATGATACACTCACACCACAAACTTCTGTAGTATCATAATGGTATTTCCTTTTTTGCTTACTTTTTTTTTTTTTCCTAGTAACTCTTACTATGCTTAACTACTTTTAGCAAGGTGAGCTAGCATTTTCACATAAATATTTTATTAATATCCTTCCTGGGAGAAGGATAGTGCTGTATCTTTCAGCTGTGCCTGTTTTCCTCTTCAAATGCGTTGTTTCATGTTTGGCAGTTTCATGTTTGGCAGCTCTGGTTTTCACTAGGTATTATATCCTCCAGACTATCCACACCATGAAATCTTTCTGAAAGGCAAGTAATCCTTCATAGCTGTTTCATGGGTTTAGTGCCCTGAGTAATTTATTATCACATCAAAATTTGTCATCCCCTCTCACTCCCCTTTTCTACATAATTTATGAATATATGAAATAGTGCACGTCCTAGCACATATGCCCAGGAGGACTGCAAAACCTGACTTTATTTTTTACTTTTTATTTTTATCTGTAACCCATTATTAATCCATGAAAGATTTTTTTATCTCAGTCTGTCATATAACAGGGATTTTTTTTTGACACAGGCAAATCTTGTCAAAAGTCTTCTGGAGAGCAGCAGGTACTTATATAACCAAGAGTTTCTTCAAAGACTTCCAACATACCTGAGGTGCTATTTTCTTCCTGTAAAGTCACACCCTTCCTTGTATACTATGGCCTGTAAATCCATGTCTCTACTAAATTTAATTTTTTAACCCAGCTTCTAACAACATTTCCAGTAAGACTTATTGGCTTATGAAGCTCACTTCTTTGTTGTTGTTTGGCTCATGTGTTAACATTTGCCAAATGCTGGATGCACATAATCCACATACCTCTCAAGCACATGTGTAAGCTTCATGTCAATTACACTAAAATGCATTTGCCATGAATAGGAGCGACATAATGAAGATGAGAAAGTCTTGCCTTTATAGCATCGTTCTTATGAAGAAGAAGTAACATGAACACTTTGCAGAGGTACTATGGAGTACTCCATGGCTAAATTCCCCTGCACTCTCTGTTCTGTCATGCTCTTTCATATCATCCCTCATCCCCAGTGGCTGTCTCAGGCAAGAGCAAACCTCCCATTGGGTGATCTAACAATCCAAGAATAAAGGTCCAGCAACAACCAGCTCCTACAGCTCTAAGGCTACATTAAAGATGGGGCTTCTGATATGAATTAATATTTTATTTATCTGGTCATTTTAAGGTTGCCCTGTTGTCTCTTAACTTATCATTAAATCAGTGACCATAGGGAAAAATCCTAGCTCGGGACAGGAGCCTTTCTCCTTGGAAAATATGCAGGTATATGAGAGCAAGGTAAAATGAGAGCGAGATGTGTTTCTGTCCTTGACCTTGCACAGCTCTCCTTTCAGTCTTGTATATCCCAGTTCTCCTCTCCCAGTTCACCTGTCCCAAAATCCCTCTTCAAACACACTTCTTCTAGAACTGGCTCAAACTTCAGCTCTGCAAAATTTCCCAAGTTCTCCAGGGTAATGTATGTGTTAGGATGCTTGCCTGTTTTCATGAAAAAAAATAATCGAGAGAGTCCTTTATTTTGCATATATTGTTCAGTCAATTAAATGCAAGCAAGTAACATTTCTTTCTTATTTGAACAATATTTCCTGCAAAGACCTTCCTCCTCCTCCTTTTAACAATATAGTTCATGAAACAGGAGAGTTTACCTCATTTTAAATTACCATTGCACTAGCAAGGTTCACTAATAAACACTGATTAAGATTAAGCAAGAGCACAACCTGAAAGATCAGTTTTTAAAGTTAACAACATCTGGTTTTGATAGATTTCTAGAGAAATTCTGAGAGGTTTGACAGAGGCTGCCCTGCCTTCCACTGTGAAAAATACTAATTTACAGACAATGGAAGAGGAGAATAGAGCATATTACATCTGCCTTCTTGCTGCCAGTCACAGACACATACAAAATTGTCTGAGAGATGTATTCAGGTAGTTAATGGAGCACTGCTTGTAATAAGAAGAGAATTAACAGGAGTTTTTAACACTAGAAGTTAGCCACACTACTGCTTGTGAGAGGGAATTCAGAACATGCCCTCATACATCAAATCTCTGCTATGTTGTTTATGAGTAGCAATTTGAGATCAGGACTGGATTTGCAGAGGTATGTGAATTGTAAACAGTTTGCAGAAATGTCAACCAAGATTCCAGAATGCTTACTGTAGGCCTAGAGAGGTTTGTGAGGCATTATTTTTCTTTAAACTTAATTACCAGGTACATCTAAATCCTAGGCCAGATTTTTGTCTTCCATCATGCAAGGAAGTCTGAATTTGATCTTTTGAAGGCATGTCAGTCAGTTGCTGGGAGTATCATATGCATAGTCAGCACCAGATATGCTCACTTATGCGATTTGAACAATGCTAAAGGAATCTCTCTAATATTTTATGCTCAACCCTGAGATGAATTCGAATTTCTGTGGTAAGGTCCTTGCCTGCAGGACTGTGCAGAGGACACTTTTCACTAATAAACATTTAGCAAGAACAAAAAGTAAGAGCTCTCTTATAATGCTTTGGAAGAAACTTAAACGGCTTTATGCATTATTATGGTATCAGTTCTTCTAAATTCACAAAGTATATGATTTGAAGAAGCAATAAGACCCATGTGTACAATATGATCACTTCAGATCACAGGAAGTGCAGGAATTAAGACTTTCATTTCTTTGAAAGACTTCTAAGGAAAGCAGGCCTGATGCCAGTGGGCTTATGCTGCAAGTGAGAAGTTACACCTATCAGAAAAGTCTGAAAGTCCATTCACATATTACCAGACAAAGCAACCCGGAAGGAAAAATTCAGATCAAGATCAACAATTTCGCTGTTTAATATCCCAAATTTTGTCTTTCACACAAATTTGCAGCAATTTCTAAGATATGAGTTGCCTAAGAAATTCAAATCAACCTTCAGAATTTTTGTTGCACCAAGTACACCTTTGACCAGAGCTTTTCTCAGCACTTCCCCCTCTGTAAAAGCCTACAGCAGTGTGCTGTGGCAAGACGTCATTAAGTGGGGATTTGTAAGTTTAAAATAGCACCATCTGAAATAGCAGGACAGCATCATGTAAACGTTTTTGCACTTTAAATGCTGATTTCAGGCATTTGGCTGTTATGTCAATGTGTCCAGCATTTTTTTCAAGCCGCTTACATAATGCAGGGTAAGTAGTGGACTTAACAAAGAAATAGAAAATTTGTTTGGAAACTGGACATTGTTACACCGAAGAAGCAAAAATAGCCGCATAAGTAGCTTTGCGCCCATGCAGCTTTATAACCCTGGGTGACCAAAGCAATTTCAAGCGCTCAACAAAGCCAGCAGAACAGTTTCGGGACTGGGCTTCCCGTCCGTACACTGTGCCTGAGAAGACCGGCAAGATCCGGCCCTTCCGGCGGCCCTGTGGCCGCCAGAGGGTGCCGCGGGGCCGCCGTCCCGTCCCGGGCAGGCTCGGTCCTCGCGGGGCGCCCGCCTCATCTTCGTGTGCCCGCTTGTTTCTCCCCACCAAACAGCTTTTTCTCCCCACTTTTACTTAACGGACGGGGGGAGGGGGATATCTGTTTCTGCTGGTTTCACACGCCAGAGGCGTTCCCTTGCAAGACAGAAGGCTACACGAGGTGGGAGAAGCCATATGAAAAAAGCAGTATGAGAAAAGGAGAAAGTTAGACTCTGAAATAAAATAGTGAAAAAAGAGCAACAAGTCCGAGGGTGCATCCAGAACAGAGCTGGAGGGCTGAACAAGCACTGTAGTGTTTTAACCTAGATTGTCATTCTCTACAGTATGATTAGAAATAGTGATGAAGCTAGGAGTCTGAGGAATATTATTACAGAATTCTAGCACATGTTAAGTTTTAGGATCCCTATATTCAGCTACTTGTAAAAATTTAGCCTTTGTTCTCATTTTTCTTACATTCATTAGGAGAGATTTTTCCTCTGAATATGATGAATTGCTGCTGAATATTAAGATGGGAGCCCTTGCATATATTTTAGATGAGACTGAATAACTTCAAGATGGTTTAAGATTTGACTTCCTACGCTTGAGATTCTCATATTACTGACACAGAGTTTACTTTCATTATAACTTGTTTGAAATTAATGGAATTGTTCCAAATTACAGGGAGTTTGTTCAGAAAGAGAATCAGATCTTTAGACCAGAAAAAAAATAAAGTTAGAAGTTATTAGTAGGAGACTGCATATTCTGTTCTCTTCTGCTTATGAAGTGGTCTGTCTGGGTTGTAGAGTTATGGTCCAATGTTTGTAAAGGTTATGTTAGTATATAACCCTTGCATTGTTAGGGAAAGATCCTGAAGATTAGAGCTGAGTAATGCAATGATGCCTTCAGAAGTTCTTATGGATTTTTTTCCCACAAGTGAACTTAAAAATTAGTTATCAGTGGTGTTAATCGCCCTATTTATTTCAACAGGTTGCATCTGAAATCTGCTGTCAACACTTAACTTCATGAACTTCACTGCTGCTGCACTTACCTCACACTCCCTGAAGTGCCAAAAGCACTGTCAGCCAAAAGGTCTTCAGCTTCACCTCTCCATCTTTAATGTTTTAGTTACTACCTTTTAACTAAAAAATACCTGGACTTACTACTGCAATCAGACCAGTCTAGTGAAATGTGGAGAGCTTTCCTTAGATATAGTATTTCCATCAGGGTTAGTGCTGGGTAAAGTATGAAGGACTATGCTTAATTTGAAACCTACATGTAATATCACAGTACTTTATCATAAAATTGGGTGCTTCCTAAACCTGTTTAGGAGCTCTGGATTTCTTACCTTTTTGCAGAGATTAATGTTACAATGAAGACTAAAAGGAGTGTAAAAACACAGTCGTAAGTACATCATGAATGTCAACAATGCAGTATGTATTTCAGTTAATACTGGCTTTCACAAATACTTGTGGCACCCATGCAGCTGAAGTCACTTTGAACAGAGAACAGAAGAAACACCAGATACAGTTTTTGTATGCATTGTCTTTCTCAGCCACACTGCCCACTCCAGTCAGTCTCAATTTTTTCAAATGCCAATTAACAGGTGTGAGAAATGCTACTCCTTACCCAGAGACCGATGTCTGCATAACAGCAGTACTATCTTGGCAATCCATCCTGCAGCATAAATATCATGGTGTTTGAACCCTTGGGGACTGTGGAGTTTACAACTATGCTGTCAAGATCTCTTCGTTGGGATAGTCCTTGAAGTCCTGCCAAGACTGAGGAGACTCTGGTGCTTTTATGTGCTCCCAAACACAGCTCTGGCTCCAGGAGTCAACAGTCTCGTCAGGCTGAGTGATGGTGTGAATCTCAACCCGCAAGCTGAGATTCCAGCGGGGAGTGTGACAGTGCATGCTTGAATGATGATGCCAGTGAAGCAGGTGACACTGGCAGATAGACACTGGCAAGGAATAGTAACTGGGTGGCTTCTTATTACATATCCTTAGAACTTCACAGGATGGAATTAGAGAGAGAGGAACAGTTATAAAATGAGGTTACAAAATCCGGATGTCCTGATCAATTTGAGACAGTTGTAAGGTACCTAACACTGCATACACAGTCAAGAACAGCATTCAGCACTGAGTCAGGATCTGTTTCATCATATTTTGACTAATCCAAGGATTAATCACATTGCAAGTCCATGAGCTGTTACGCTCTTCCAGGTTCTCCAGAGTCTGCCTGGAGAGAAAAGAAGGGGTTGGTATGTCAAAATGGTGACATGAAGAGGTGCAGAGCAAGTATGTTTTCCTTGTAATAAAAAACTACACAGGACCAAAGTGTTTTCAACACAGATTGGAAAGAAAAACAGAAGTTAAAAGGTCAAAGTTTATATTGGCCACATCCCAAAAAAAATCAGGAGTCTTGCATCAGTTCCAAATTTGGCCCTCTGTATATATGTATATAAATGGAGAGGAATAGTAGCATTTTAGAGTCAGAAACCCTTCCGTTTTGGTAGATCTCATGATTGCCCTAAGCCTTCAAAATGAACAGTGCTTGTAATACATAGCACCACTAACATGTTTCTATACCTTACTTGCATTTCTGCTGCTGTTAATCGATGAATCTTGAGAAAGCATGCCTGCTTTTCACCTGGTCCAGAATTTAAAGGCAGATCCAAACAGAGCAGTGTTTTAAATGGCAGGGTTCATTTTCCTGACAGCTGGGGCTGATTTTGTAGCTATCCTCAAGCTCTACTACCTACCACAAATAAATGAACTAAAATCTTTTAGCTTAACCATGGAAGCCCTGTGAAATGTCAAGTGGTTCTGTCACTGTCCTGGTTTTTAAAGTATTTATCCAAGGACAACATTGAGCCCTGTGACAATCTTTGCAGATGCCTGTGTTGGCACCAGCAATCAGCCATGCAGTCCTGGAACAGTGCAAGAGGTTGCAATACCACTAGCTGCTTTTGAAAATCTTTTCTTTTGTGGTTCACCACTAATATAAAGAACAGTATCCAGATGAGGCAAAAATCAACAGCAGAAAGTAATATCTGAGAGATATCATTAATGGACATATTGTTCCTTTCCCTGTGTTGACCTTCAGGAACAAAAGCATTTAGATAAGTGTTGTTTGAAACAGTTTTTGCAGTAAAAAAGGCTGTTAAGTGTCACCAATCTCTTTTAAGACTCTACAAAACATATCCATGTTCAGGGGCAGTTCTACAATTTACTTGGTGTCCTTAACCTCTGATAAAGAGTGAATCATAGAATCATAGAATCATAGATATTAGGGGTTGGAAGGGACCTAGAAGATCATCTAGTCCAACCCCCCTGCCTGAGCACGATCACCTAGACCAAGTCGCCCAGGAACAGATCCAGGTGGGTCTTAAGTGTCTCCAGAGATGGAGACTCCACAACCCCCCTGGGCAGCCTGTTCCAAAGCTCTGTCACCCTCACTGAGAAAAAGTTCTTTCTTGTGTATAATGAAACACTTTTGACAGGATTGTCCAGACTCTTCTTTAGTGCTCAATACTAGAAGGTGTTGAACATCCTTCTGTTCACTGAAAGTAACAAAAATTCATGTAAATTGCAGGTCCAGAGACAACATGCTGTGTTCCTTGATTACATTCATTTTGAGCTCCATTTTGCAAGGTATTGTCTATTCACTGGAAACCTATAGCTAAAATGCAGAGTTGATGGTATTCAGTAGTCTGTCAGAGACTCTTGGCCTCTTGTAAAATGGAGCTTCTATGAAAAGCACTCTAAGTGCTTAGTGAAAATAGAATAAAGCAAAGTTGAATTCACCTGTCAAAGTGTTTTGTCCATAAATCTTTATGCAAAATTTTTCAGTTACGTTAAACCTGTGACTGAAATTTGTGTTGTACTACTCAAGGATATTGAAAATTATACCAGCATTGTTTACAGACACCTTTAAAATCCATTTAAAACTTTAAAAGGACCGGGTTGTATATTATCTCATGGATCCTTATGAGAGTCACTTACTGTCAGAATCAAGATGGAGAGAAACATAGAGTTGCCTGGCAGAGGATAATCAGGTTTGGCACTACAACATCCTGGATTTGTAATATTTTAGTGAAGTTCATTGTAAACTTGGAGGCTGATTGCTAAACATCAGTTTTTCCTATCAACTGTCACTCAATAGGTTACATTTATATGATTCATATTGAAAGTGTCCCCAGCCCGCTGAGACGTGGAAGGAAGAGTTTAGAAATTCAGAGACTTAGCTAAACAAAGATCTTCTGTGAGGTGGTGTGAACAGAAGATTTGGTCTGACAAAAATCAGTGGCCATGTGGTTCTAGAGTTACAGTGGTTATGCCTACACTGAGAAGTGGCAGCACTACCAGGCTCTTTCTGCTGTCACTTTCTCTTGGGATACTTCTGTGCCTGCTGAGCCCAGCTCTGGAGCTTGGGTACATCCCAGCCACCAGCTTTGCTTTTACATCTGCAGACAATAGAAAATTGCACTGTACTGAAATATGTGGAACTGAGCTCCTTCCGTGGGAAAGATCTATTTAATTTATTCCTTTCCATCTTTAAAGAATTTTAAATGGAAAATATTTTAATGTTTGGTTTTATTAAAGATCTTTTCAGAGCAATCTGTGCTGGCCCTGAAATTCCTGTTATTTCCTCTTCAGGATATATGTATTTATTAGCACGTTAAAAGCATTGCCTTATGTTTCTTCATCACTAACAGCTTGTATTCTGTTGTACTGTGCTATGTGAAGCATACTGAATACAAATACTTTTAGAAAGAAGGCAAAACCAGCAGCCCATTTCCTAGCACAGTGTCACTCATGTTTGAGCAGTTTATGAACTCAGGTGGCTGTGATCTGCAATCTGCTCTAATCCCATGCCTGTGAGGATCATAATCTTGGGTAGACAGCTGCTACTGATACTCTTCACTGGGTGATGTGGTGACTCCATCCTGATGACAGTGGGTAAATGATATGGCCACCCACAACCACCTGTTCTGCCCACATGGCAACCTGCTACCATGGTGGTCTCTAGAGACATGTCATCCAGCTCCAAACACAGGACAATGTGCCCTCCAGAACAGGGCCATATCTGTCTGTTGTTATGCCGTCTGACATGCCAGTGTGAATCTCAGTCAGATATTGAGTCTATAACGCAACCTAGACCATTAAAAAACATGTCCATCACAAGCTTTGAAATGCAGATGAACAAATTGTCTGCAGCAGTGACTGAAAGGCTGAAGGAGCCATGGCTAATCTCTACTCAGGGTCCTACTGAGGACTTGTAAATCCTTGTTTTCTTCTCAAGCTGTCCCAAGGCTCCAGAAGCTGACTTATGTAACTTCGTTTAGAATTACTATGCCCTTTCTTTCCAGGTCAGAGTAAAGCTGCAGTGGGTAGACACCACTCAGCAAGGTGAAGCTGTGCCACAGGCACATAGGTCCCTGCCTTAAGATCCTTCAGGTATTCCTTCTGCTAGAATAACTGGAAAAACACTTCCTTAGAAATATGGGAGTACTGTAACAATCTCACCATGTATTCCAGATGTTCCCAAACACAGGGCAAACTTGTTATCGGCTTTAGGGCATGACCCAGAAATATGTTATTACTCAGCTTTGTACCTGCTACCATGCACTACAGAACCTAGCTGAAATTTTTCATTATTAAGAATATATTCCTATAGAAGTTGGCAGGATTCTTTTTAGTTAGAACTTACATTTCAGAAAAGTTAATATGGTAATACAGTGATGAATTTTTTCTGTCTATCTTCAGTTTACCATATAATGCACTTTGCAGCTCTCTATTGGAAAGGAAACATAAAACTATATGAGCTTCCAAACTCAGTAGGCTTTACCATAGATACTACAGGCTGTGGTTCCACCATTCCCAGAGACAAGCATATAGGTTGCGTAGTAATGGCCATAGGTGAGATGTGGATAGGTAGAGAAAAGCTGAAAGCTGAAGGTGAATGAGAAAACGAAGAGGAGCTGAGGACATCATGAAGTTATCTCTGATGATTACTGAAACAATGCTGTACTCACTGGAAGGAAGCAAAATGTTTGGGGATGTCTTTTATTCAGAAACTCTTCCTAAAGATTCAGATGCTATGCCTAGCCTAAATTGCTTTTTTTCCAGCTATGGCTGAACCACTGTAGGATGGTATTAACCAGGGAGGATCACATTACTGCAATTGCAATGCCTGACATTACTTCCTTTCCTAAGAGAGTTAGGACTAGGAGATTTTCTGGACTAGGAATTTGATTCTGAAAATAGCCAGGCAACTATAAAGTGTGGGATGTTTGGGTCACATCAGTTTTTACTGGACACCACAGAGGAATAGTCAGCTGATAGATGGGCAAAAGTTTTCCTTTAGGGTTGAGGGGATGGATTAGATGACCTTTGGAGCCATAAACATTCTATGATTCTATGACAGGGAACCGTTACTTTTTTCTTACCAAGAAAAAACAAACAAACCAGCCCTAGTGTAACCCTACACTTGTCAACACAATAAATTCCTTCATTTTCAATGCCAGAGGATGTTGGGCATTTTCATAGTGGATTTATTCTCCCTACAATCTGTTCACTGAGCACATTCCCATGGACAGATAACACAGAGTAGGAATGCAACATCACACACTACACTAGTATGCAGTTTCTTCTTAGCCTAGACCATCTCTCTGTTGAAATGGATGCCTTGCTGTAGTCAGCCTCAGCAGTTAGCTTATGTTAGAAAAGGTGATCAGGTCAGGAAAACAAATTGGATAACTGCAGAGCTGGAAAGAGCAGACTAGTTCTCAAAGACAGGCCTAGACAAAGGTATATGCTTAGAAAGCAAGTTTAATCCTTATTAAATAAAAGTATATA
>VYZU01069436.1:13537-36033 GCA_013401355.1 Ceyx cyanopectus | reverse complement strand
GTCTACAATATGCCACATAGGAAGGGGCATAGATTTTAATCTGTTTTTTATTGAATTTGAGTATTGTTCAACCCTTTCAAAATAAATCCAGGGTGACAATGTATTTTATACTGAAATATGTCTGAGTTGACACATTACCAGTACCTCTGGAGCTCCCAGTTAGGAGGGATTGTAATTTTAAAATACTGGTTTAGACTCCATCCTGCCTCATCTGTCATTTACACCACACTCAAGAAAAAAAAGAAATATTTACAAGCTTTTATTATGGTCAAGCACTGCCCAGTGTTTAAGATGTGTCTCTGCCACCTCAGACTCAAACATCAGGCCTTAAAAACATTTCCCTCAAGAAACTCCTGAGATCCTCCTCAGTTTTTAAAGGTTTAGCTGACACTGCTAATATAGGTTATACCAGCAAGGGAATATTGTCATTCACTCCCCAGAGATTGGAAGAATGGAGACCCAGAGTGGCTTAATTAAGGTTAAATAATCAAGTTCAACCTCATATAATTAAATTTAACCACCTATCAGTGTTAATAGGCCAAAAATAATAAACGACATGAGAAAGACAGCTCAAGAAGTCCTAGAGTCAATAATATTAAAGTTATTATTTAATATTAAATTAATATTAAAGTACTCAGACATGCCAGAAGGAAAAGGGAGTGTGGGGAGACCGACCCACATCCATCCAAGCAAAAAGCTGCTGGGAAACACCAGAAAAATCAAAGCAGTGGAAATTCAACCTTCAAAGGTTTTCCAAGCAGAAAAATATTTAACTTAGGAAACGTTTCCTTTTAGTTTCATGAGGCTTGAAGAGTAAAGGCTGCAAATGAGATTGATGCAGCAAGGAAGGTAACGTGGGAAGCTGAAGGTGCAATATAAGGCATGAATAACAAAAGGCAAGGACTGAGATGATAAAGATTTTGGTGAAGATGCTTTTTCAGTCTTCCTCCTAAATGTCATTTTCATGCACCACGTCTCCTGACTATGGCAATGACAAGTCATCATGCATCAGAGAAGTGCATGGGACCCTTGTTCCCCTAAATGCAACAACCCTTAACTCCAAGCTCCCACAAGGTATGGGAGTCTAAAAATAACAGAGCTGATTAAGAACCAAAGTACTTTAGAGTTTTGCTGATGTCGTGTGTCATTTCTTTTAGGGTGATTTAATTTCTCCTGAGAAAAGCAGAGATTTAAATTGCCAGAAAAGACTGTGTTTACAGGGGACTCAGAGCAGCAGCCTAGAAATCAGGAACAAAAAGTTTTAGCCTCGCTTATGAAAGGTGAACTGGCATTCTTTGCTGAACTGCCTTGACAATTATCCACTGACTTCAGACAATCTCTGCCACATCCAACACCAGTGTCAAAGAGAACAGCACTTACTGCCATCAAAACTATAAGAGACAGGTATAAATTTAGGATTAAAGCTTTAGGACAAAAGCTATTTGAGGTAGGTGGATAACCATTTTCATTTCCACCTCCCAGCCTCAAATGCCATCATTTTTTGGAGTAGGAAGCCTGTTGGAAGCCCCTAGGAAGCCTAGGAACCAGGGATTTCCACACACATCACATCCAGATGCAGGTTAATTCACTTTTCCTCTGCTGAACCTGTGGGCTTGGCTTCACTCAGCTTTGTCTCTGGTGGCAGAAGCATGGGACAGTCATTGCAAAAAACCCCAAACCACAAGATTCTGGGTCACTTTGTTTCAAGACACACAGCTTCAAGGAAAAAAACCCAAATCACTGTGACTCTCACAATCCCCCTGCATGCTTCCAGCTGCAAAAGCCAGAGTGCAAGCTTTGCTCTGTCCAAAGCACCTCTGCAGCAGCACCTGGCCCCAAAACTAGATCAATAAATAAAAAAGCACTCCATCTCTCTGCAGCCCTGTGAGCTGTCACAGAGGCACTGCTCCCTCAGTGTCACTGCTTTATCTAACTCCAGAACACCCCCACAGCCCTACAGCCAGCAACACCTTCAGCTGAGAAATGTGGCTGGTCTGAGCCCACGGGTTCAAAAGTTCTTGAAGGAAGGGATGAGGATATAAACAGAGCATGATCACATAAGCCTCCTTAGGAAGTGGGGCTAAAAAGAGATTTGACTTTCTCAACTGCCATGATACAGCAGGCTAAGAGGGTGTCAAGCCAGGCGTGCAAGGCAGTGAGGGGATCACTGCCTCTGGGTGAGCAGCAACCAACAAACTCTGTGCACCATGCACCCTGAAGCCAGCTTCCCCAGGAATATTCCACATGGTAAGCCACAGGGAAAGGGGTTGGGCTGGGCAGATTGCAGCAGCTCACCTGCTCCAAACCTAGCAGCTTGAAAGTCAGCTAACAGTGGAAAGAGACTGAAAAACCCCAAACCTTTCACAGGTCCTGTGTGTTGGAAGAAGGCTCAGACATCCTCAGCATGCTGCAGATGCCAGATTCCACACTGAAGAGGAAGGTGCTGTGCTACCCTGCCAGCATCACACGTCCTTGCAGCTCTGCGGGGCACTGCTGTGGTGGCACCAGAGAGATCTGAAAGCACAGAATGGTACAGACAGAGCTCTGGGAAACTGATGTGCACATTTACCCCCATCCACATGTTCCAGGCTCAGCATTAGGTGCACTGTGAGGGCTGATTTCCAACAGGTCTGGGGTTTTTGGGCTTCAGCTGCAGGCTCCTCAGGCTCTTCTTCCACAGGAATGACAGCAATAAAATGAAATAAAATTCAGGTAAATGAAGGATCCTGCTGACTGCCCTGCTGCTGTCCAAAGCTGCCACCTGGGAGGTGCATCCCAGAGGCACTGCCCAAATAACCTTAGTGTGTGTTGCTCAAAGCCTTCAACCCAGCAACTGTAAGCAGGTAATAAAGCCCAGATTGGCACTGGGATTGTGGCCAGTGCACAGTGCCAACAGCCAGGCCACACCTGTGCTCAGGACCAGCCACAGCAACCATCCCTGGGATGCAGCAGTGCTGGCATTCCATCTCCACCCCCTTCTGCCCTTATTTTCTCTATAAAAACAAATGTGTGCTCCCTGGTGCTGTTTTCATCCTGTGTTATGGCTCCTTCCCTCCCAGTTACTCACATAATTCCTGATGCCCCAAGATGACACTGATGTTTCAGTGCCATATTTACACACAGATAAACTCACACTGGAAGCTGGGTGCCAAGTGTTGCCTCTCTTCCCCCAATTACAGAACAACCCTCTCCAATTACAATATCCCCGCTGTAATTAATGCGGTGCAGTCAAAACCAATTAATAAGAATGGTGTTAAAAAGGTCTAATTTGTCTAAACAGGACAGTTTATTAATGAGCAAAGTACATATTGCCCCTAGGAAACAAGACAACACAACTCCACGCAATAGAGAGTTTGCTGTAAAGTCACTGACTGAAGACTTCAGCTCTTCCCAGCCCCAGCAGCAGCTCCCACAGGAGACCAGGAATGTGTCTGTACATCTGAAAACAACAAATTCTGAAGTCTTGGTTTATCCCCATCTCCCTCACACTCTCCTGGAAAAACGAACTTTTTCTTGGGAACTAACATAAACTGAACAAAGTTTTTGGTTTGCAGTTCTCCTGTTGTGAAAAAAAACCAACAAACTACCAACCAGCACCACCAAAACAAAAACCAAACCCAAAACACACACACACAAAAATAACAACACACACACACAAAACCAACAACAAACACAGCAAAGATGCTCATGTGGTGGATGGCAGGAAAAGCAGCTCCCTGTGTCCACAGCTGCCCAGGAAGACCCTACCCAGGAAAAAAACTGCATTTTCAGAAGTTTCCCACCGGGGGAAAGGGAGATTCCAAGCAAGACCCTTCTCCTTGCAGGTGCACACTTAAAATAGGGATTGCACTTCCAGTGAGACCCATCACTGGAATGGACTTGTCATTAGCCAGTCAGTAAGGCTGTAATGATTACAGCCCTCCTGGGCTGACAGCTACCAGCCCCTGACAGGGCAGTAGGGAGATGAATTTACATTTACACACACATACAATCCTTTTATTTCTCTATTCAATATTCATTTCCAAAGGCATTCCCAGCACACAGGGGATTTCCAGATGGAATGATACACAGCTTCAGGAACAAATTCTATTTGGGAGAACAGTGCTAAGCTAAACAGGGGTGTTATTACTGCAATGAGCTTCTCCAAAGCACAGGGCTCCATGCAAGCCTCACCCAGCACTGTGCAGCAGCTGGTTGTGCAGGGATAAATGTGGCCTCGTGGGCAGTTCCATCTGCTGGCCCACCAGCAACTGCAACAGTGGAAATAAACCCACGAGAACACTCCAATCTCTGTTTATGATGACACACTCATCCTCACAGCTGGCTGCTAAGTCACTCAGCATCACTGATTTAAGTGAAATTTAAAAGCCCAAGCCCTTCTTTTTCCTTCCCTCCACGGACAGGAGAATCACCACAAAAGAGATCTGGAAGGAAAGAAATGTTGAAATATAATAAATGTTGAAATATAAAAAGAAATGAGAAAAATACCTCTGTGCAGGGACTGCCAGAACCTCTGAGGATGACTCTGCACTGAAAGCATGAAATCCTCACCAGGTCTCAAAACAGCTCAGCTCAGCTCATTGGGTTTTCTTCAGCTATTGCCCTTTTCCCACGAAAGTCTGATATCTCCCTTAATTGCATTTGACAATTGAAAAGTTTAGAGATTTCAAATAACAAATGGTTCCCCAACTTTCCCTGCAGCAAGGGTAGAGACACTTAACTGAACTTTACTTTAGCTGCCAAACCAAAAAATCAGCACATCAGCAAGCACTGGGAATACCTGTGTTCAAATCAGCAACAGCCTTCTCCAGAAGCAGCTCTGCACCATCAAACCTTCTGTGCTTCCAGTAATTAAAAGCTGGAAACATGAGTGAGTAGCACAAGGAGCAGAGAGGTACCTCTAAGTAAGGTGAGTGGTGTAAAACCCCCTTCACAAAAGAAAACTGTGCAGAAAAAGGGCTTTGTTATCACTGCAGTGAGGAAGAAAAGGAATCTCTGGCTGGAAGCTGAAGGCAAAGAAGAGCCAAAAAGGAAAGTATTTTTATATTATGAATGTTAAACTCATCAGGAGGCAATAGAGCAGCAAACACTGACTTTCCTGGAGATGCCAGGTGAAGCCTGGGCATCTTTGTGCACAGGAAGGCCTAGTGGCACTGCACACCCTGTAACCAGGAGCAGGTGCAAGCAGAGCAGCTCACAGGATGCCAGGGAAAGGACAGAAATGACTCAGCAGCCCCTTCTGGAGCCATGGGAAGTGGAGAGCCCAGCATCTTGTGCACAGAACGTACTGCAAAGGTCTCAGTCATGTAAAACTGGAATAGATCTGCCTTTCAAAAGTCAGGTTCTAAGAAATTTGGAACTCTGGATTATGGAAAGGTGGATTATCTTCCAATTTTGAGGCTTTCAACGTAGTTGAAATAATAATTTATAATCAATAAATACATGGTTTTAGTTGTCTTAACAGCACAGAACACCACAGGAGGGGCTCAGGGCATTGCTGTTGGTGCTACCAGACTCCTGGTGGCCTTCCATCAACCTCTGGGCAGACAAGGCAGACCCAGATGCACCCTCACAAACCTCTTTTTGCTGCTCTCAGGAACCAGTTCCTCGTGGTTTGTGGCAATATTATGGGGAGTCAACAGCAGTAATTTCCCCTTTTTGCTTTCCTACTTGCAAAGTAATTATTGAGGGATGTTAAAACACGGAAGGTAAAAAACATTTGCAGTACTTTTTTTTGTTCCTCCTGCAAGAAGTTGATCTTTTCCCAAACACCATCAAAATAACTTCTTTTATGCTACTTATTAATCTTTAAACATGTTTATTTCAAGCGATAGCGGTGCTCTTTGATAAGCAATAATCCAGGCAAAACAAAAATAAGGAAGGAAAACAAGATTGTTTAGCTGCTGGTCTGTCAAGCTGTTCTCAGAAGTGCAGCAATTAAAGGGGAAGGTGGCTGGGAAAGCTCAGTGAAGCACAAGAAGGAGCAGTTGAGCTGCAGCAGGGCCCCTTGGAGCTGAATCCCCCCCTGCTCTCGGAACACGTGGCTGGGGAAGGTTGGGCAGCAGCACCCAGCTGAGGATGGACCCCCAGAGGCAGATGTGGCAAGTTCCTGAGAACAGCAGGGCTACACTCTGCCCTCCAGTTCAGCAGCACCAGCATCTGTGTTCAGAGATGCATTCTAAGAGCTCATTTTGCACCACACTTGCTCATTATTACTAACCAGTGATGGAATAATCACTTATTTAATCTCAGGTACTAGACAGCTTCCTTTGCCTGGGCTCTGCATGAAAAGGAAGGAATTTTCCCATGCTGGGCAGCAGCTTTACAGGGACCAAGAGATCACGTAAGTCTTCTGAGGAGCTCTCACAGTGCATTGCAATGTGATTTTCCCCCTTAATTCTAACTGTAAAAAGTAGGTGTCTATCAGGCAGCAGCAAAGCAGTCTACCCCGTGTAGCTCATCCGGATTTTACCACAGAGATACAGAGCACTCTGGGGAGGCAGCTCAAAGCTGTGGATGCTTGCACTGAACTCCTGCCATGCTTGCAATGATTCAAAACAACTCCACCACACTTCTGCTTTGGGGTTGTATTGTTCTGAGCAGCAAGTGGGGCTTGAGCAGCACAAACACACCTACTGCTGGTGACAATCAACTGTGTTAGTCCCACCTCACTACTGCAAAAGCCTGTGCTTTGGGAGAGGTTCATTTAAGCCCCACTAAAGCCCTCCAACAAGGCTTGAAATGCTGTTGCTGCAGTGCACAGGATTAGTGCTAGTCCTTCTGCAGAGGGGTGAAAGTCATTTGCAGAACTGTTAATTCCTGGTTTGAATTTAGATGATGTTTTTAAAGCAAGAAATGAGCTCAGAGCACCCGCTGGGAATCTGTGCTTTGGATAAACCTCAGCAAGTCACTACACACAAGTTACTATTGGGGAAGCTCAGAATGCAGTGCTGGCTGTATAAACAAACAAAACCAAGAGCCAAACCAAACAAATAAAAACCCCAAAACAAAAACCTATTGCTAAAAAGGAAGATCAGTCCTAGAGATGAGTGGCTTCAGCCTGAGCAGAATGGGCACAGCTGGGCTCTGAGTGGTACCCAGCATCAGCCTGCTCAAGATCAAGTTCAAACTCCAGGACAAGCTCATGAAGGAAGAGAAGAAAGGAGGAGACTACCCAGGGCTCTCCCCAAAAAGGCCCTTTTCTCAAAGGAAAGCAGCAAGAATTAGAAGAGGGAAGCCTTTAAAGCAGCCTGAGACAGCAAAATCCTGCAGCTAGTCCAGCCAAAGCCTCCCAGGGCTGGTACCTGGCTGCTGGGAGCCCTGTCAACTCCTCCTGTGGTTGATGGGTGGCAATGTCAGGCAGAATGAGACTGCTCAGAATTTCAGCAGCCTGCCTTACCAGCACCTTCAAACCAACCCCTTCTGCAGGGTGGTTTTCCAGCCTCAAGCAGCTGGAACAGTAACTCCAACAGTCACCCATCCACGATGAGCAGCTAAGAGGATCAACCCACCAAAGCTCTTGGCTGCACAGTCAACACCACCCTGGGGTGCTCCAGCAGCTCCAGCAGTGGCACCAGCTCCTTCCACAGCTCACAGCTCTCCCTGGATAATGTTTTTAAGATGTAGGCATTGCTAGATATTTATACTGAAGGAGAAAAACAAACCAAAAGGGCTTATTCAATGCAACCTTACATTGAGATATCTAAAAGAATATGCAATCTGCACATGCATGCTTTTCCCTGCAAGATGGTGAAGCTCCAACAGACCTCCCCAAACTGGGGGTGTACTGGAAGAAAAGACAGTCCCACATTTATCTAGAAGCTGGTGGTGAGAAAAGCTCCCGAGCAGGAAGGAAGTTTGGCATCTTGAACTGGATTAACACCCAGCCCACATCTTTACAGCTCTCAAAGCACAAGGGAGACTTTCCAGAGAGAAAGAGGCAGCTGCACAGAAGAATAAAATTCAAACTGCATTTACTTTCAAAGTGGGTGAAAAAATGTCTTGAATCCTCATCTTTCCTATTGTGGACTTGAGTAAAAGAGATGTTCCTGGGTGACTTGGTCTAGGTGATCCTGCTCAGGCAGGGGGGTTGGACTAGATGATCTTCTAGGTCCCTTCCAACCCCTAATATCTATTAATCTATGTCCTTTTCTTTCAATAAGTCATGCAATTTACTGGGATGCTCTGTCTGTTTTAAATGTTCACACTCAAAATGTGAAACTACTCCCTCCTCCCCTTCAATTTTATCTAGAATTCCCAACACTCCATTTGCTTAAACATATCCTGAACAGATGAGGCTCAGAAAACCCAAACCTTGATCTGGGACAGTCTTCTGCATGCTTCAGGACACACCTGTGTGGAAATGCTGTGGACTTCAGGACACACCTATGTGGAAATGCTGTGGACTTGGGTGCTGTGATCTCCAGGGGGACAGGAGCCTGCAGGCATCATTTAGGGCTGATGTGTGGTTTGGGCTGTTTTCTGTCTTTCTGGCTGAAACACCACAACAGGATCTTCTGAAACACTGAAAACAGGGATGGACAAATGGTTTTGGAAGAGGTTTGGACAATGGCAAAGCGAGCAGGCTCCTGGAGCAGGGCAGCACCCACTGAGCAAGCCACAGGCAAGCTCCTGCCTTGGAAAACTCACCAGATTGCAGTGTTCAGAGCAGGAAGGAGGGAAGAGTGAAAAGCACATCTCAGGGTAAGGCTTCCTCTAGAAGTGAATCACACAGAATTCTCCAGCTCCAGGAAAGGTCAGAAACTGGTGGCATGTGTAAAAAGAGACAAGCTGTCCTTAGCACATCTCCCTGAAGGGTGTATATTAGAAGAGCAAAGCAGACAAAGGTTGGGTGGATGTGTATTTTTAGACAAATGCTAGAACGTCCCAAACCCAAGTGAAGATAAGGAATTCTGAAAAGCAGCTTATTGCTCCCACAATGTCAATTTCAATTCAACCCTGGGAAAGACAAACTCACACAGTGGGGACATAGCCTTTGTTTTTTTTTTGGGACAGCAACAGCCTCTCAACTTTAAGATCAAGAAAGGCATCTTGAAAGCATTATGAATATGCTTCCTATAAACATAAACCTGACGTTCTGCAATAATTTAGATGACTATAAAGTCAAGAAGTGTAATGAGATAGCAAGGGGAACAAAGCCAGCAAATCAGCCAAGGGTTTGGCATGCACTGAGGCAGGGACTGCTGAGAGTCAGGCTCCAAGTGCCTCTCCTAAGCTCTGCTGCAGCTCTAGCTGTGCCAGCCCCTTCCCCTGCCTGCCTCGTCTTCATGCATAAGCACAGAGCTCAATCCAGAGCAGCAACAAGCAGGTACCCTGTGGAGGATGAAACCCTGCTGATCCCTGTGCTGTCAGCAATAGCAGCAGTTTGTAATCAGGGTGGGGACCCAAAGTAAGCACACAGAATGGTGCACAGAGGGCTGCAGGCTGCACAGACAGGAGCAGGGGCACAGGATGGTACTGGGCTCCCCGCAGGATGAAGCCCATATGTATCTCACAATAAAACAAAAGCAGAGCATGGCAACATCATGTTTTGAGGTAGCAAAGAGGAAGGAATAAGAATCTTGTGTGTTCAAGAGATGATGAACAGTAAACATGGGTATAATGTGGGGACTGGGAAAGAGCATGCTGAAAACCAAACATTTGTTATCCCCAGAGAAGAACCCACTGCCTCCACCTCCTGATTCTCCCAGCAAGGAAGAATAAATGCCACCATCAGCATCATGCTGCTCCTGGCAGCAGTGTGGGACACTAATGACTCACTGCACTTTTATTTTTTATTTTTAATTTTAATAGCAGACAGGGCTAGAAGCAGAAATGCTTTATTGGAGAAGAGACACTGACTTTACAGAATAGTCAGCGAGGCTAAAGGGGGGATAAAATAAAGGGGATAAAAGCCCCTACAACACAATTTCCACCTGCAGAACTGGTCCTTTTGGGTGAAGATGAACATCTGCTTCTGCTGGCTGCATCTGAGTGGTGGAGCAGGCTTGGACATGCAGTGCAGAAAGCCAGGCATGTCTGCAGGGGAGCCAGGAAAGAAAACTAACCCAAATTTACCCTTGTGCCACCCAACTTGTTCCCAGAGGCCAGAGAAAGGCACAGAAGTTAGGAACTGCTTGCATAGCAACATTTAACACTGCAGATGTCACCTGTAGCAGGACTTATTTTCCTTTTTTTTTTCCTGTAATAAGTAGATATGGATTCATAATCTCCATTTCATTAGAGGGGTAAGATTTCAATGACACTAACAACATATTCTTGGCTTTGCATAGGAGATTTTCTTTTGCTCATGACAAGATTTCAAGTGCAACACTGCACTACAGGAGCCTGCAGAACTCAGAGGAAATATCAACTCAGAGAATTGTTTTGGTGTTGGCTTTTTGTTTGTGCCTGTATTTTGGTTTTGTGCCTATATTTTGGCAGATCACCTCCCCAGTTTTTAGACAAGGATACACCAAACACCCTCATGCAATTGATCAAGGCACCAGCAAATCAACTCCCCCTCTCTGGCAGCCAAGCCCATCAACATTTAGACTCCTCCAGAAGCTCAGACTTCATGGCCCCAAGGATGATGGTCAGGGCAACCAGAGTTCCAAGCAGCATGAGAACTAATCCAGGGACTGAGGCTGGGAGAGGAGTTAGCTGTTTTATGGAGGAAAGACTGCTTGTGTAATCAGTTTCTCTGATGTTGCCATGTCTTTTCATTTGTTAGCATGCAGCTTAATTGCTTCTTGTAAAGCTGAATGACTTTAAATGAGATGGAAAGATGGTCATTGCAAAGACAATTCTGAACATTCCCTTCCAAGCTGGGTGTTTAAAATACGACTTGAAGTGCAATGGAATAATTCATCTGGCAGCAGTCACTGAATTTCTCCCCTTCCTTTTGTTCTTCCTTGCTATGTGCTTTTAGGCTACACCAGCATGTCCATCCCCAGGAAATGCAAAGCAGGACAATAAATACTTTTATCCAGCCCTGGAAGCCTTCACTACAGTCATCACCAGTGATAAAGCCTAGACTGCATTAAAACAAACTTGCCACGTCACTCCTAACACTTCTGCTTGGCACTGACCCAAATATTTGTCATTGTTTTTATCCTCTCTGTCCAAACACCAGCCCATGTCACAGACTCCCCCTGGCTGGAGGGGCCCCCCGTGCCCCCAGTGTGCACAGAACCAGGGCAGGCTGCTTGGGCTTTATCCAGCCACGGCTTCAACACCTCCACCTGCAAACCTCCTACATGTTAGAGTCTTCATGATGCTCCTGAACATCATGACTCCACTGCAGCAACACAAACAGCTCTTTCTCACCAGCCAGTGCAGCTGAGCTTTGCCAGTGTCTGCCTCTCCTCTCTGCTTCACCCAGCATTCCACATTTCCTCACTCTTCTCTGTGAAGAGACTCCCGTGAGTTGCCTTTGATGGGCAAACAACTTCCAGCCACTTGAAAACTCCAGCAGGGCTCGGGGTCACTGCATCCTCCTCCAGAGTGCTCTGAGATCAGTGCTGCTGACAGAGATGATGCTGGGAGAGGAGATCTGAGTAAGTGGGGCGGAGGAGATGCTGCGAGCGGAGAGAGGAGGAGCAAAAGGAGCCTGTAGAAAGCAGCAGAACTCTGACAGCCAATGCTTTCTCAGAAAAGAGAAATGTACCAGGGACAGAGCACAATCCAGGGAGTTCTGGAACTGCCAGGTGGGTTAGGAAAGGCAGCTGAACCCCAGCCACACCTTGCAGCAACACCGAGCTCACCAACCTAACTCAACACCAAGGTGTGTCCATCCCAGGGCCTTTCTCCAACAGCTGACAGGATGCTCAGGCCTCCATCCTCTGTTACTTCAAAAGTCAGGTGTTCAGTGGCCTCCTCAGGTCAGAAATTGAAGGTAAGTGCTTGCAAAATTACTGCACTGAGGTCAGAGCTTTACTGGGCAGAGAGAGTGGGGTCACCAAGGCAAAGCAACCAGGCATCCCCCCCAAAGTGACAAACCCTGCCTCAGCTTCAAACTGCACCAGGGGAACTCAACCACATCTGGCACAGCCTCCTGAAATGCAAAACTAGGGGAAAACTGAGCTGGTGGAGCTCACCCAGCTCTGTCTCACCCCTTCAGAGCTGTGCTGCAGGCCTGGGGACTCCAGCCTTGCTCAGCCACAGGGCTGGGGGTCTGCAGCAGCAGCTACTGAGAGATAAGGAATGAACAAACAGCTGCTGCTCCTTGCTCAGTTCTCTGTATGGAGCAGCACATCACCAGAGCTGCCTGGGCATGCAACCTCCCAACATCTGAAGTCAGCAACTTCTACTGTGACTCCTTGATTCTGGCAGGTCTCAGCTGCCACTTGGCATCCTGACAACGCCTCTGTTGCAGACCCAGATCACAGTCTGATCACCAAACCATTGTTCTTTGTGAACACGCCCGTGCGTGCACCAGACAAATCATCTGCTGCCTGCTCTGCATTTAAACATGCAAACATGTACCCAAATACTGCACAGCCATCAACCCCCACCCTCCACCTGCATCCCCCCTCCCCAGAGCCTGCTACACCTCGGCTTGTCATTTCTGTCAGTGACTGGTTTTCCCATCCACTCACACAAAGTGCTTCCCAGGCTGGCTTTTATTGGCATGGATCCCCTGAAGTGCTTTCTGGAACACACACAGCACTGCTAGGAAAGCCATCGTGACAGAAAAATAATAGCTCTCTCATGCCAAGTACAAATAGTCTTGAACTTACTTTTTCTTTAGGTGTTTTTTTCTAAGGTGTTTTTTTTTCCCCCATAGTTTTGAAATATAACTAACCACAGGTCCCCAGTATTGATCTTTTAAGAGGTGGGAAGTGGGCAGCATCTCTTGATTCACTAAGGCACTACTGTACACTGCTTGAGTAAAATTTAATTCAATGTGACTGTGCAAAAACAGCTCAAGGAACCAATGGCATGGAGACCATCCAATGGGAAAACCATGGATTGAGAGAAGCACAATCTAGACAAGATGGCCCAGCTCTGTCCAGCCAACCTCAGAAGAGCCCAATGGTGAGGACTTCACCACGTCCCTGGGGAGATTCTTCAATGGCTTCTTCCAGTGGTTCTTGTGAAAATTACCCTTTTGTGTCTGAGCAGAATCTCCCCAGGAGTAACTTCCTCCCCCTCATCTTTTCAAAGTGACTCCTTGTGAAAAGGGAGCTGACTGGCATCAACTCTTCTGGGTGTCCAACTCTACATTAGCTTGCTGTTTGTTTTCCTTGTCAGCATTTTGCAGTAAATTCCCCCAGAAGCTATGCCACACATCCCAAACTCCAGTCCGACTCAGACCTCCTCAGCCCAGGCACAACTGACTTGGCATGGAATTCCCAGAGCACTACAGCACAACTGGGAATCAATACCCAAAAAAAAATAAAGCAATCAACTTTTACAGGAACCTGAGCTGAACCAAAGTTTCAGCTGAAGAAAAGCTGCAATTTCAGTGTAAATAAACAGTAATTCACATAGAGCAATGGGGAAAAAAAACAGCACAGCCTTGACATCACCATGGATGGTACCAAAGATTTTCCAGCACAGGGCAGGGGTGAAGTCTCCCACTTCTAGAGTTCCAGTGCTAGGACAGAAGATGCTGCCATGCCTCCAGCAGCACACTGGCAAGAGCTGCCATCAATATTTAACCTCCACTGACAAGTGACTTGTTGGTGGCTTCAGTTTCTGCTTTTTGCTGCTTGCTCTCCAGGCTCCAGAGGGCAGAGAGTATCACTGCAGAGAAAAAAAGCATTACATGTGCACACAGACCTGCCTCCCACTGCAGCAAAAGGGACTTCACTAGAGGCCACTCAAAAACACAGCATCTCATGGCTGTTAGCAGGCAGCTTGTCATCTGCAAGGCACCCCTCCCTCAACCCTTGCCTGGCTGCATTAGTTAGTGCATTGATAGCTTGATAGCATTATTTGAAGCTTGCTATTTACCTAGTGACACAAGACCCAGCAGCTTAGAGCCCATTCCCTGCCTGGGCTGCAAATCTCTGCAACTACCTCCAAAATAGCCCAGATTTTATGACCCGTGAAGCTTAATGATAAACCCCTGGATTTATGTTCCAGGCTAGTGAGCAACTGGAGATCAAGGGCTAAGCTTTGATTTCTCTATGGGCCAAGGGAGACTTATTTCTATATTCTTATTTTTCCTCATCATTTGCCATGCTGATTGCAACACTCTGGTATGACATCATGGCAATATGTCGTGTTATTTACACCAAGATCCACACTGCACTTGGTCCTGTTACACTGCTTCCCCCAGCAGAATGGGAACAAGCCTCAGCAGGGCATCTTGCTGCAGATGTGGGAGCTCCAAATCTTCTTGGAGGCACGGAAGGCAATGGTTTCCATCCTGCAAATACTTCTGGAAGCCTGGGAAAGGTCTAGGAAAGAAGATTGTTCTGCTCTGCAGTAGTTCTGTGCCTCTGTGGTGCTTTACATGCAACTCCAGCAGTGCCTGGAGTTGAGATAAATCCTGTTTCAGGATGCTCTAAATCCAGAACCATGAGAAGACCAGCTGGTGCTGTGGAGAGATGCCACTCAGCACGGCCCAGTAGCTGCTTTTATTATAAATACTGCTGGGTTTAAGTTTCTCTGGAAATCCCATGCCTCTGGAATTGGGAGATTGCAAGAAAATCTCCAATTTGCTCTTCAAATCGACTTTAAAAAGAAATTCTATTCTATTCTAATGTATACTATTCTGTTCTACTATGCTGACCAGATACACAGCTAAAGCAATACTGAGAAAGGATGGAAAGAGTAAACATTAAAGAGCAAATGTGGAGCAGCTCAAATTTAGAGTGAAGCAGATGCTTAATATAAAGGGAACTTGTCAGGGGAGTGGTGCATTATCCAGTCTTTGTCTGTATTGACAGCTTGACAGTCTTTCACACGTTTCTTTAAAAGTCTTTAGAAAGCAATTATCACCAATTTCCCCATTCAGGGAAAAAAAAAAGTTGCAGTTTAATTTCTGGCTAAATCAGGACGGTCGACTTTCTTTCTTAAACAGAACTGGAAATGGAAAAGAAATACCAAGATGCCATTACATCAAGGCAGCAAAGTAAACATCAGGATGAGAAACTGTTAGAATAACAATAGCAAACATAATGGGACAAAAACACCCAGAAAGTCATTAAAGCTCAGCTAAAGGACTCTCAGAAGTAGCAGCATCAGGTTGCTACACACATTAAAAATACTATGGAGCAGCAAAATACTGTGGACAGAGTCCTGCCAGATGCTGAGGAAAAAGTCAAATCACTTCTTCCAGCAGAAATGTATATATAATAAAGCTGAGAGACAGAGCTTGATGACAAACAAGCCCAGGGGTTTGTTGCACTGCTGATGCCCAAATTCACACTGGATTGCCAAGGAAGAAAAAAGCCCCTTGGGCTCCCTTCCCTGTGGAGAAAGCAGCCCTGCTGGTGGTGCCACATGGCCTGTGCCTCTCCCCAAAAAGAGGGGAAAAAGGGGTTTTTTTTTGGCTCTGCACGTGTCTGCCCACAGTAGTGTGTGGGGTATCCTTTGCCCCATCTGCTCTGGATCAGCCCTATCATCAGGACTCAGTTTTGGCATGGAAGATATTGGCAAAAACTGCTTTTATTCACTGCCAGCCCCTCCCTAACTTCCAGCGGGACTGAGCTCTTCCCACCAAGCCACACCAAGGTGGTTACAGACACCCACGCACAGGAATTCTCTCATTTCTCTGCTTTTCTACTTCTCATCCCTCACTTAGTGTCCTAAAAACGTCAGAACTGAGAGCAGGGACTCTGAAAGCAATCAGCACCTGCAACCATCAGAGCAACACTGAGCTATTTTGGCAGCCAAGGCTCTCTCAACACACGCTGGCAGGACCTTGTGATGCCATATATTCCCTGGGTATAGAAAATAAACCATGGCAGCACCCACAGATTTCCTGCAGCAGCCAAAGCCTTTGATCACAGCCACCACTTGTGCACTGGAGCACTTTCCAGCAGCACACTAAACTTGGTGTTTCCAACAGAAAATTCAGGTTGCTTTCCCAGACCCTGCCTGCACAACTCACCCAACCAGCCTCTAGCAGCACCGTGCTCCACAAAACCCCTAAGAGCTATGATTCTATGAAAACTGCCTTGATGCTGTGATTAATGAATTAATGCTGCATTTCAGCCATGGGTTTGCTGCCCTTTGAGTCTCTTACCCTGTGACATGAAGTATCAATAGGAAGAAGCTCTGCTATTTGGAAAATAGTTCAGTGCATGCAACAGAGACAGAAATTCAGGTACCACTATTCTATCCTGCAGGCTTCCAAAGCTGGGACAGAGGCTTTGTGCTGGCCATACTCCCAGGAAAGCACTCCTGCTTCCTCAGCCTAGAAATCCACCCCTTTATATAAAGCACAAACACAAATACCCTCCAAAGCCTATGAGAAATGCAGCAGGTCTGCTGCTTTTGGGCTCTTGTTTACACTCAAGGTACAGACAAGCTGAACATATGCAAATCCAGGCTTCTGGGACAAAAGCAGGATTTGGTTGGGAAAGAAATGGAACATTTAAGCATTCTTACATTTATATTTGATGAAGGGTTCACTAGCAAGACTTGTGAGGGATGGATCATCTCTATATCCTTCAGTTGCACCATAGGAGCCCTGCTGGGAGTAGTTTGTAGCAGATCAATGAAAACATGCATTTTTTGTGTGGCCCAAACAGCCCAGAGAGGCATTCACTGTTGTTCCCACGATCCTGCAAAGTGCCACAAGCCTGCTGGCACAGATGGAGCATCTTCAGCTCAGGACCACACAGTTCTGCACCTTCAAGATGGGGGTGTGAGGTGTGTGGAAACCAACAGAAAACTGAACACCTGAAAGTGCATTTCAAAAGCAATCACCACGAGCCCTCCTCTTACCCAGAGGGAAACAGTGGCACTCAGAGGTTCAATAACTTCTTGCAGGTGTCTGAGCAAGCAGCAAAACCCAGATTAGAGCCACGGTGCCTCTTGCAGTTCCACGCTCAGCACAGAGCCTTAAATAGCTGCAGTTGAAGTAATTAGCTCTGTCCTCTGTACACGCATCTCACTTGGGCAAGCTGGAGTTTCACTTAACATGAAAAGTTCCACAGAGGATCCCAGGAGAGAAACCTTAAGTTTTAACAACTACCAACTAAACAAGCTGCAGGCAGAAAGTGACTGTGCACATTTTACTGCCGCCAGTTTGGGAAGAGTAAATAATTCACATGCAGCAGAGGATGCCACAATGCAAAGCTCCAGAGGCCATCAGTGAGATAATTCTTGTGGCATTTATTCTTTCCAGTTTTTGTTTGTTGGCGTTTCTTTTATCTTCTGTCACCAGGGTTCTCTCCATCCTTAACTGCTAGGAAAGCAACAGAACTTTTGCTAAGGGACTGCAGATGTTTATTTCCATTGTTGTGGTGCATACTGAGTGTTTCTGTGGTGCTACCCACCAGGTGTGGTGTTCCTCCACCTGAGCTGAGTGTGCTGCTTGACTATTCCCTTGCTACAGCTGCAGTCTCTCTCTTTTCCAGTTGCCTCCAGCAGGGAGCAATAAACTTAAAACACAGTCAGAAAACACAAAAATCCCTATTGCTATTTTTGGTGCCCGAGTTCTCTGGCTTAACCTATTTTTGGAAGGGCATCTTTGTTCAGCAGAATCAAAGCTCCCACCCGTGGCACCGTGGTGACAGCCCCGCTGCAGGCAGAGCTGCTCTCCAGCAGCAACCCCACAGCACACACAGCAAGGGCAGGGCAGCCCAGGAGGGAAACGATGGGAGCTGGGACTTCACTTTCATTCTCCATCACTGCCTGCCCCCGAGCAAATGGTGCCACTCCTCCCCTGCCCACGCTGGCATCCTCACCCTGGCATGTGGCACATGCACTAGCAGGATGGGTGCACCTTATGCTGCACTCCCCAGGGTGAAAGCACATCTTGCTGCACATCCTCACAGCCTCCAACCCTACTAGGGTCACAGCTTTGGTGGTTCCCAAGGAAGAAATTAATTGGTATACACAGCTCAGGTTTTATTAAAAGCTTTGCCTAGTGGATAAGAAAGGTCAGAGAAAGGAAAGGGCAGCCCAGCTTGTAAAAGGAGAGCTAAACTGGATTCACACAGTTGTGTTGTCTGGTTTTATTTTAAAAGATATTCCAGCTCTGCCTGCTCTGAAATGTCATTACCTTTGTAGTACAACCAGATGCACCTTCCAGAAGTGGCAACACTCTTGTGGAGCCCAGCAAAAGAAAGAAAGAGCTGGCAAAGACACAAGACAGCTGGCTCTGTATGCTGCAGGTGGCTCTGCACCAGACCATGCACTTTCACATCACTGTGTGCACAGGCACTACTCAGAAAGGGATAATCCCTAAACCTTTCAGGCATAAGACTTGGCTCAAAGCTGTTATTTCGTGCTGCTTCCAACAGGCACAGCTAAACCACCCCACAACCAAATGCTGCAGCAGGTCTTAAACCCCAGGCCCGAGCCACAGCCCTGCCCTCTGAGTTGTCTCTCTCTGGACAAAACAAAAACCACACTGGATTTGAACAGAAAATATTTTGCTTTTGTGGTTGTGGGGGCAGCCCTCCAAAGACAAGGCCAGGCAGTGCTGGGCTGGGTGACAGGCAGCCTGGAACACCAGCACTAACAGCAAGTCCCCCGGGAATCCCTGTGGCCTAATGGATTAAAGGCTTAATTAGAGTTACCAGAACATTAAACATCAGCACGCCCTGAAATTTGCTCTGTTGGGGTTTTTTTGTTCATTTGTTGTTGGGTTTTTTTAAGTAGCCTCATAACTAATGGTTTTTCAGTGCACAGTTGTTAAAAGTTTCTGAAACACTCCAGTTTTCCTCTCTTCCCTTGAGCATGAAGCCAATGCTGCTGCCCTGTGTGCAGCAGGCACTGCTCCAACACCTCAGCACCAGCTGAATTCATGGAGGAAAGCTGCTCTCAAATACAAAGTTTTGCATCTGGAGAGAGAGGAGATAACCCTACGAAAATCCTACTGAGCAAGGGACAAACCTGAGTCAGGCACCAAAGAAGCTACAAGGAAGGACATCAAAGGAACCCAGGATATATTGTTAGTGCCATCCATTTTTTTTGGGGTGAATAGTTAAACACCTTTCATGCTTTCAAGATTGTATGGAAGTGTCTGCTAGATTAGGAGGAAAAGGGGGAAAAAACCACAAGTCAGAGATGCTAAGGCCAGGCACAGCATCACCCTGAAGATGTATTCAGCAGTAAGTTTTTGTTTGAGATTGATGCTTATGTCAGCTGCTGGTACCCACCAACACCAGTTAGCAGTTTCTGGTACCCACCAACACCAGTTAGCAGTTTCCACACGTGCCATGTGGCAGACTTCTGTTTGTAGCTTTTGCAAAGTAAACCAGTAAAACCAGATGTATGTGAACATGTAGATGCCAAACACTTTGGATTCTGAGTTGTGGCAGCTTCAAAGCAGTAATGGGATTTAAGCATCAAGAGTGAGGGTGATCAGAGAAGCTGAGAGGGTCTCTAAGAAGATTCACTGATGACTTATGACTCTCCACGACAGGACCACCATGGTGACCCCTGTGCCACAATTTCTGTGTGTGGGAAGACTGCTCCAAGCCCCTCTGTGAAGTACAAGTCCCTACAGCTGAACAGCACCCACACAGAGGGTGACTGCTTAGCCCTCACCTCCTTGCAGCGAGGTCAAAAAACTGCACAAGTCTTGGAGTTTCTGCACAAAGAGGAGGCAAGACTATGGCAGACCGGTCCAAAACATTTGCACAAAAATTAGTCTCTCTTAGAAAAGGGAGTTTCACCTCAAAACCATTTGTGAAAAAAACAGGAGAAAGTTTAGCTGCAGCCCCCTCAGAGCACAGCTTCCCCTCAATTCAAATCATGCTCTTAGCTGATCTCCAATCAATAGATTTCACAGCACAAAACCCTAATTCCACGCTGAACAAAGTCCTTCTATCTGGCTGAAATGAGCTACAACCCAAAGCCCGTGACAGAGGCACAGAAACAGCCAGAAAAGCAAACTGCCATCAGCAACTCCACAGCTTGACACTGCACAGCAGCTCTGCTGCTCTCTGCCCCGGCCCCTCAGTCCCCACCTGCACCCCTGAGAACAACTCCTCACCGTGAGGGGATCAAGGTGCTAGTAACCAGCTGGTAACCAGCTAGTAACGTGCAGCACAGACCACAGTGCTTCTCCAACAGGGAGAAATGAACAAGGCAAAGGGCCATCTTGTCTTGTGAGCATCAAGCTGAAACAGACAAGCTCCGAGGATGCTGCTCCACTCGCTGCCAGGTGAGAGGGTGTCCAGGAGCTCTGCGGGGACACTAAACCACATTCCCAGCAAGCAGCCAGAGCCATTCCCCAAACCCTCCTGCACCAAGAGGTCTCTCCCCAGGAGCAGCAGTGATGGTCAGACACCAGCACTGGCTTTCACACAGGGCAGGCCAGCACAGCTCCCCACTTCTGTCCTAGGCAGCTTTATTTAAAGTTTCATGGTCCAATAAAGGCAATAAATGAGGAGCAAGGAGTCCTTAAGTACTGCCTGGGCAGCAGGGACTACACAGATCTACCTCAATGCAGGTACCAGGTCTCTGCCTTCATTTTGTAAATGCTGAAGCATGTAAAAAAAATTAGCAAAAAAACAAATAGAAAATGCTGGGAGAGCACTCTCACTGCTGGCCCCTCTCGAGGAGGTGGGAATTGTACCCTTGATGTCAATGACAGCTTATTTGGTCTGACACCGAGTATTTTGGCAGGAAAAAACCCCAAATGCTCTTGTTTCTTTATGTTAACAGAGGGCTGGTGTGTAACAAAGAGGAAGAACAGCAGCCTGCGTGCTGCTGCCAGGTTGGGAAGAAATTCTCAAGCTCTGATCGATGCCAAGGAAAAAAAAAAAATCACCTTTCCCCCAGTCTGAGGCTGGAGCATTATCCAGGCTCGGCAGCCGCTATGCAGCTCGTTTGCTTTAGCCACCATGTGAGGGGCACGGAGCCGGCCACGGGCACTTCGAGACCTTTGCATAAAAAGCAACCCAAACCCGAGCGCAGAGGCGCAGGAGCCTCCCCGGGAGGCCCCGCAGGAGCAGCCCCAGGAGCAGCCCCAGGAGCCCCCGCAGGAGCAGCCCCGCAGCCCGGGCACCTGCGCTCCAGGTGACACCCCAAGGCACACCGTGGCCGCGCAAAGTTGAAACAACTTCTTCGGGGAAAAAACGGGCAAAAATCAAGGTGCCTCTTTGGAAAAGACAAAGCCAGTGCCACGGGAAAGCCCAGGAGGGCTTTCAAGCAAAACGCCTCGGGAAGAGCTCGGGGAGCGCCGGGTTGTGACTGCGTCAGCCGCCCTCCAGCCCGCGGCTCCGCGCGGGGATGCCCGGGCCGTGCCTTTGTCTCCCGCCCGCCGCCGCTCCAGCACCGGGGGCCGCCCACGGCCCCGCAAGGTCGAACCCCCGCCCGCCTCAGCCCCGCCGCGCAGCCTGCCGCCGCTCCCGCGCTCCGCCGCCCCTACCTCGGCCGCCGCCGTCAGGCCGCTCCCAGCGCCATGTTCCGCGCCCGCTACATCCGGGCCGCGGGCTCCGCTCCTCTGGCCGCTGGGCTCCGCTGCTCGCTCCGCTCGGCTCCGCTCGGCGCACGGCCCGGCCCGCTCCGCAGGTGCCGCCGCCCCCCGCTCGCCCGGCCGGGGCGGGACCCGGCACCGCCCCCCTCGCTCCCCGCACCGGAGCCCCGCCCCGCACGGAGCCTGCTGCGCCGAGAGACGCGTGGCCAGCGCGGTGCTGGGGCCGCGAGCTGGGGAGGAGGAGGAGGAGGAGGCACAGAGCGGCTCGTCCCGCTGTCCACACCGCACACCAACCGCCCCTGCGCCAGCCTGTGCGCCCAGACACCTATGCACGCAATCACAGTGTGAGGGGTTGGAAGGGAGCTAGAAGATCATCTAGTCCAACCCCCCTGCCAGAGCAGGGGCACCTAGACCAAGTCACCCAGAAACAGATGCAGGCCTGCACACACCCACACACACGCCAGCCCATGCACTCACGCGTGCTCCCACGTGTGCAACAGCTTCTGCACCCACCCACACTCCCATACACACAGCCTCCCACATCCCCGTGTAAGCACACACCTGTGCACCAACCTGTGCTCCATCCACACCCCAACTGAGCCCGTCCGTCCGTCCATCCATCCATCCATCCATCCACCCACCCATCCACCCATCCATCTATCCACACAGCCACCCTCCTTCCCCTGCACTTGGACCTCAGCCATATGTACAAACCTGGAATCATTCTGGTTGGAAGAGCCCTTTACAACCATCAAATCCAGCCGCTCCCCCAGCACCACCAGGTCACCCCTAAAGCACGTCCCTTGGCACCTGCACAGGTGTACATCCCTGCAGGGCACCCTGGGCCAGGCCTTGACAACCCTTTCAGTCAATAAATGTTTCCTAATCTCCAACCTAAACATCCCCTGGTGAAACTTACAACTATATATATATAAATATA